>PVKS010010166.1:0-61177 GCA_004027875.1 Aplodontia rufa
TCTATTTTGAGATGATTTTTGTGTATTATGTATGAAATGGGGTCCAATTTCATTGACATGTGGAGATCAGTTTCCCAGAAATATTTATTATCTTTCCCCATTCTGTCTTTTTGGTGCACTTTTCACACACAGGTTGCCTGCATATGCTTTCTTTTACCTCTGAACTCTATATTCTGCTCCATTATTCTGTTTTCATTTTTATTCTGGTACCATGTTGTCTTGATTACTATAGTGCTATAATATAATTTAAAATCAGAAAGTGTGATATCTCCAGTTTTGTTTTTCTTTCTTGGTATTATTTTGGCTCTGTATGAATGTTAGAGCCAATATGGTTCTATATGAATATTAGAACTGTATATTATATTTCTGTGAAGAATTTCATTGAAATTTTGATAGAGATTGAATCAGATGTATAAATTGCTTTGGGCAGTATGAACATTTTAATTGCATTAGCCAGCAGTTCTTCTGGGTATATACTCATCATCTCTTAAAGATATCTGCTCTCTCATGTTCACTGAAGCATTTTTCACAATAATCAAGACATAGAAACACTTTAAATATATGTGAACAAAGAATGGATAAAGAAACCATAATATACATGTATACAGATACACAAGGGAAAATTATTCAGCTTTAAAAAGAAGGAGATTCTGCCTTTTTGCCACAAGATAGGTGGGACCGAAGGGCACAATACTAAATGAAATAAGCCAGACACAAAAATAAATATAGTTTCTTTACCCATTAGGGAAATGCAAATCAAAACTACATTGAGATTTCCTCTCATTACTGTTAGAATCACAATCATCAAGAATACAAGTAATAATAACCACTGGCAATGATGTGGAGTGTAAAGAACACGTTGACACTGTTGGTGGGGTTGTAAATTAGTAAAACCACTATGGAAGTCAGAGTGGACTTTCCTCAAAAGTCTAGAAATAGGGGCTGGAGGGCTGCAGTGGTGGCTCCTCAGTTATGGTGCTTGCCTGGCATGCGCAAGTACACAGGTTCGAACCCCAGAACTACCTACATAACAAAGTGTCAAAGCAGCGAAGGCCACGTGAAAAACTTAATAAAGTTGATTCTCTTTGTCTCTCTCTCTCTCTCTCTCTCTGTGTCCATCTTTCCAAAAAAATAAAAATATTAGAAATACTACTGCCATAAGACTCAGTTATACCGTTCCTCAGAATTTTCCAAAAAAATTAAAGCCAGCATACTATAATGATACATGCATATTCATGTTTATAGCAGCATAGTTCATAATAGCTAACTTATGGAACCAGCTTAAGTGTCTGTCAACATATGAAAGTATAAAGAATATGTGGTATATATACCCAATAGAGTTTTATTTAGCCATAAGTAAGAATTAAATAATGTCATTTGCAGTATAGCAGATGGAACTCGAGAGCATAATGGTGAGTGAAATAAGCCAGTCAGAAAGCCAAGGGTCACGTATTCTGTCACACATATGGAAGCTAGAGAAGAAAAATTTAAAAGAGACCTCATGAAAATTGAAGGGAGAGCAGTAGATTAGAAGAAGGAGATCAGGGAAAGTGAGGGGTGAAGGCAAGGGGAGGTACTGGGAAATGAAATTTATAAAATTATGTTTTGTGATGTATGAATATATCACAATGAATCCTGTCATTATGTATAAACACAATGCACCAATACAAAAAGAAAAAGAAATAAATTGCATAATACTGTTAAAATGTAGAATCTTCTCTAAAAATGTTAAATATATAGAGATGGAGAATAAAAGAATAGTTATTTAGGCTAGGGTTTGGGAGAATATTGGATTATTGGTCAAATGTACAAAATAGCTGATTCGTAAGATAAACAAGTCTAAAGATCTAATGTACAACATGTAAAAAATAGTTAATAAGATTGTGTTGTTAGGAATTTTGTTAAATAAGTAGGTTTTAGAAGTTCTTGCTATAAAAATTATGTGAGATGATAAATAATGTTAACAAATTTCAGTACAGTGATCATTTTACTAGCTACGATGCATCTCAAAAACACCCAGTAACATCTGTTTAAAGAATAAATAAACAGGGGCTGTGGATATAACTCCGTGATAGCGTGCCTCCTGTGCATGCATGAAGCCCTGGGTTCAATTCCCAGGAAAATGTTCTTTTCAGTTCAAGAAGTTTTCTATCAGAAGCTAGTCCTCAACTGGTGCAGTTGGGATTGCAGAGCACCCCAAGGCGATCTGCATTGAAAGCTCTTCTCCATGGAGTTGATTACTTCTTCATAGGCACATCCCTGAATATCTGAAACACTTGACTTATTCAAGCCAATTAGGCAAAACACTGGTGCCTCTCAGCCAACACATTCAGTTACACTTTCTCCTCACCATCATTGCTGATAGGAAGGATGTCTGTTAGTTTTAGAAACTTTTTGCTTTACAACATTACCAGAAACTAATTCCTAAAAAGAACTAACTAATGCTAGTCCTGGTGCTCATTAATTATAGCTTTTTTAATTATCCTTCAAAACTTTTGGAACAGCTACATTTATCATCCCATGCTGCAGATGAAAAAAAGAAATGAGTCTTGGAGAACTTAACTAGCTTTCCCAGGATCACACAGCTGGGATTCAGTCCCAGCTATGTAAATCATGCCCTGTGGTCCCCACCAATCCATTCCCATATTTGCACTGCCTGGAACTAGTGGAGGTGAGGTCCTGTCTCATAGGAGCTGCACCTCCTCACCACTGATCCTCCCACTTCCTGGCTGCTGTGCTCCAAATGTTTCTCACAAAAGGAAGACTCATGCTCTGACTCATTGTGACAGCCTCACCAGGAGGAAAAACAACGTTTACTTCTCCCAGGTCTCTGCTTCTTGGGTAGTTTCTCCCAGATTTCCCAGGAGCAGAAGACGCAGGACATCCCTGCTGTACTTCTGGGTCTCCTTCTTCCTTTCTTATTCCTGAGAAAGTGGGAAGAGATAAGAATGACAACCACTTTTACAATCCCTGATATAGAAAAGCCACTCATGTAGTAAAAAAAATAAAAAATAAAAATGCCACCCTGCCACTTAAACCGCTTCCTTCCCCTCTCCCCCTGTAAGACGGTTATCGCCAAGGAAATAGGCAGGTAGAATAATGTTTAAATCAGAGGGCTTCACACCTTTCCTCCTTCTCACAGCTCAAGACAACTCCAAGGTCAATTTTCTTCTGGGCTTAACCTAATAACAGCTTGGAATAGGGACAGAAGAGGGAAACAATCTATTTTCTTCCACGCAGATAAGCAAGTGTGCAGGTTCATGACTGATTTAACATTTTGTATTTGGGTGCTGCTCTCAGCATAAAGGTGATAAAAATGACTACAAATTTATATGAGAACATAAATAGAGATGGCATTTTAAGGTGTGATGAGTAAAAAAGCTTCAGCTTTTGACCAAAGTCATTTTTAATGAAATATTGGCTAATAATTCTTCACTAAAAGAAGTAAAAATGCATTTAAAGAGACAAGAAACCAGGCTTTGTCCAGCTTAAGCCATCCGGCTCCACAAGTATATTCTTCCCACAAAGAAGTGTTTATCACAGGCCTGCAGTTCCACAGTTTGGCAACTTATTAAGAACTCTATTTGTTTTTCCTCTTTTTCTATTATACTGTTTCTTTTACACACTTTTTAATCATACACCTTTTGACTTCAATTTGTGAATTGTTTCTCACAAATGGATGCAGGACCATTCCTACATAAATTTGATTTGTTATAGTTTCAAAGTCTTCAAAATATAAAAAACAAATCAGAAGCATAAAGTAAAATTACTATAAGGAAGACTGCCTGATGAATGTTTTAGTTTAACCAGGGTACTCTGACTTTAGGCAGGCAGTGAATATTTCTTGCATGCACACACACACACACACACACAAACATGAACATTTGTGTAATATATATACATACACATATGTATGTATGTATGTATGAATGCATAAAAATATACATATTCTTAATGCCCTGTCATTTGCTGCACTTTGTTAGAAGACAGGAATACATTCAAGTTGGATTAAGAAGTTTTCCATGTCAACCTCTGAGGACAGCTGATTATAGATGTGACCTTTTGAGATTCTGTGTACTTCCCACTTAATCAGTGCTGGAATGAGCTTCTGCTAAGTGGGATATATAGGATTCCTATGGGAAAAGTGAAGCCATTTAAAAAATAACGAGTCTCCCTTCTGCTCCTCTTCCTTTCCATTTTGAGCTATATTAGGCCATTATAGCTGTCTCCATCCAGGTGACACAAAAGCACCGCATAAGCATATACTATTTGCACTATACAGGGAAAGAGTAGGCTACGAAAGGTTTTGGGGGAGCTCCAAATGTAAGTGACACTTTGCAATGGGATGGAAACTGCTTTACTTGCCCTTTTACTGATGGGGGAAAGTGTTTGGTTGCAGAGAGGTCCTGTGGGGCTTTTAAGCTCCAACACCTCAGATTTTGACAGTGTAATTGGATCCCTGTTGCCTGGGCAATCATACAAAATTGGAACCATCTCCATTTTCTCTTGTTACAGTAACACCCTTGATAGTTTAGATATAATTTCACAAATACTCCAGTTTGGTCACTGATGCATCTCAGAACCAACTCTGTGTGTGTGTGTGTGTGTGTGTGTGTGTGTGTGTGTGTGTGTTACATGTCCCCAATCCCATCCCCTAATACCTCTAATTTTCTTCCCCAACCTTCTGTGAAACTGAACAGCATAATAGATGTAATTAGACCTCCAGTAACAGGACCAAATGGAGCAAGCAACGAGACTCCTTCTAGGGAAGCAATCAGTGCATTAGGTCCCCAGGACTGAAACCACTTTTAACAAGGTTTGGGGCTTAGGGAATGTCAGTCTAGGCTTCTATGGCTTCCCCTAGAGGAAGCTCTACCCAGAAAGCAAATCTTCATTTACCATTCCTACAAAGGGGAGGAAAAGAACTTTAGCTACTTTATTAAACACATAATGAAGCAAACCAAGCTGTTAATTTTTTTCAGCAGTAACTCAAACTGTTCACAAATGCTATAAAATATAAATATGTACTTCTTCACTACTTAAGAATCATGTTTTATCACCAACTTTTAAAAGATAATATGAAATTGTCCCAAATAAAGGCAGCATTTATGCATTTAAGAGCATGCTGAATTATTATATAAAGTAGTAAGATTTAGTTAAATAGTATTCTTGAAACATACAGTTAAGTAGTCAGTTTCAATAATCATGGATACACTGGTAAACAAATACAACCCATTTGGATTGATTCTATTCCAGGATATACTGAAGTAAACTCTTACAAAGGCAAGCATATGTCCTATTTATAAAGCACAATGTACTTCTGGGGTTTTTATTGAGTTTTTTTTTTATTTTTTAGGTATGCAAGATACTATAATTCATTTTGACATAATTATAAAAGCATGTGATATAATTTGTTCTAATTCAGTACCCGATACTTCCCCTTTCCCTTCCCTGCTCCCTCTCCCATTCTCTTCCCTCTACTCTACTGATCATTCTGCTAATTATTACAGTTTTTTAGTGACCATAATGTACTTTTGAAAAGCCCCAAGTGGTAAACTAAAGAATAAATACTTCATTACCAATGATAAAAATTAAGCTTCCTCAAATAATATACATTTGTCATATTAGTCAATGGAACAAATGTTAGTTGTGATATTATAATTATTTCAACTAACAGATCAGCTTGCATTTGACTATATCTTACCAACTGTTGCTGAAGAACTTCTGAGGCAAACCCATGTGGGAAAACATGGATGAACTTTGCAAATAGTATACTAACTGAATAGCTTAGCACAAAACATGTATTATATGATTGTATTTATATACAATTCTGGAATAGGCTATCCATGGAAACAAAGTATGCTGTTAATTGCCTAAGGTTTGGGGACATAGAAGAATTGGGAGATGATGGTTAAAGGGTACAGAATTTCTTTTTGTAGTAATGAAAATGCCCTATATAGCTGTTTGTAGGGATGGCTTCACAATTCTGAATACAGTAGATCCTCCTTATCTACTATTTTACCTTATGCGACTTTAATTATGTGTGACTCACCATGGTCTGAAAGTATTAAATGAAAAATTCCAAAATAAATAATTCGTAAATTCTAACTTGCATGCCATTCTGAGTATCATGATGAAATCCAATATCTTTCTTCTCCATCCAGCCCAAGATATAAATCATCTCTTCATCCAGAACATCCACACTGTATATTCTACCCATCCACTAATTACTTAGTAGCCTTTTAGTTATTAGTTCAATTTTTATAGTGTTATAAAGCTTGTGTCACTTATTCACTTAATAATGGCCACAAAGCACAAAGGTATGATACAGTAGAAGCACCACATAAAATATGGAAAAACAGATTTACCATAGTACTGTGCAGCAACACTGCAGGGCAAATAGGAAAAAACATGATTTAGGAATCTTCTAGAGGGATTCAAATGTCTCCCCTGCAAATAAAGGGGGAAATACTGTATACTAAAATCTATTGAATTGTATATAAATGTATAAATTATAGTATATGAATTATATCTCAATAAAACTTACCAAAAAGTACTAAGTTGAAATTTTCTGAGAAATCAGAAGAATTTAATATACCAGTGCTTCAATGTTATCCATCCAAGTTTTAAAGGGATGGAATTTCCTTTTTGTTAATAACATGAATTTACCTGCAAAACATATTTAGCACTGACTCTATTACTCTTTTGGCAAGTATGTAATGGACAGCTTTTATATTATAGCTTCTGGGGAGACTTCAACATGTAACGTAGATATGACCTTGCCTTCTCAAAGTTATGATAAAAAACAATCTTGCTCACAGTTAAGATCAAATGCAGATATAGAGAAGAAAACAAAAAGTTTGTATATCAAGGTAACATAAGAAGGATATTTAGCTTAATTTTGTAGGGAGTAGAAAGATTTGTGGTTGGTATAATAGCTAAGATAAATTCGGAAGAATAAATAAAGTATTGCAAGGGAAATACAGCAGATATTGAGGTAGAATACAATGCAGAACATGGCTCCATTGAAACTATGCAAAATTGAATTTTAACTCAAGTCTAGAAGTCAAGGAAGAATGTAGTCAAAGCAAAGAAACGAATGATAAGCAACAGATAAATAATATAGGCTCTTATAAGACAGGGAAAAATGTGAAAGTAGACATTTTAAGCAGTGCAGAGACGTGATATTCTTTTTATTTTAAATAACTCCGCCAACAGTTGGAATAGTGGATTGGAAAATGGAAAGATAGGAGGATATAATTGAGAAGTTACTACAAAATCCAAACTAAGGGGATGGTATGATCTCTGCTAAAATGGCAATAGGATTAAAAAGAAAAGTAAATTAATTTAAAAACAATTTAGAATGTTGAGTCCTTGAACTGGACTTGATGGGATAGAAAATGGTTACAAAGAGTAAAAGGGGTATTATTACAAATCTCCACATTTCTCACATATGTCCTCATATTTTTAAATCAACAGACTTCAGTTTCTGCAACAATTTTAGATTTAAAGAAAAAAATTAATTGGACAGTACAGAGTTCCCATATGACCTTCCTCCACTTTCCATTATTGTCAATATACTACATTAGTGTTGTACATTTGACATGATTAATGAAATAAGACTATGTTAGTCAGCTTTTTGCTGCTGTGACTAAAGGACCTGTCAGGAACAAATTTAGGAGGAAACATTTATTGGAGGACTCACAGTTTCAGAGGTTTCAATCCACACAAAGCCATTCCTCAGGGTTCCCTGTGAGGCTGAACATCATGGCGGAAGGCATGGCTCCTCGGAGCAGAGTGCTTAACACGTCACATCAGGAAGCAGAGCAGACAGCAAAACTCCATGCCAGATACAGAATATATACCCCAAGGGCATGCCCCCAATGACCAAATCCTCGAGCCACAACCTACCAACCTATAGTTGCCAGTTAATCCCTATATGGGGATTAACTCACTGATTGGGTGAAGGCTTTTATTTATTTTTTTTAATTTTTTTCTTTATTTTATTTTATTTTATTTTATTTTTGAGCAACCTTACAAGATTTTAACAAAATAATATAAAATGTGTATATATTCTGGATATTGCATTTATCCCCAGGAGTGAATGCAATCAGTTCACCTCGGCCTTCACTAATTGTCACACATGAGCTTTTGGAGGACACCTCACCTTTAAATCACAAAAAATACCAGTACAATGTGTAACTAAAGTGTATAATTTGCACTAACATTCATTCTTCTTTTTACAGTTATATAGGTGTTGAAAAATGATGGTGGGTCACAAACCTTACCATTACAATTTCATATAGAATAGAGGCCAGAGGAAACTTTCTGATACTAAAGATCCCTGTGGTCTATATCCTATTCTTTTTTTTTTTTTTTTTTTAAAGAGAGAGGGACAATAAGAGAGAGAGAGAATGACAGAATCAATTTTTTATTTAGTTTCTCATGTAGCCCTCATTGCTCAGACACTTCATTGTGTACATGTGCTGGGGACCAAACCCACATTCTTACACATGCCAGGCAAGCGCTGTAACCAATGAGTCACTGCTCTATCCCTGGTCTCTATTCTATTCTAGTAATCTATTTAATAATAGACTTTACACTGTATTGATTATGATAGTTGTACACCAAGCCCTGGAGTTAGGTAGTAGTAGTTCTCTGATTTTGATCTTTGTTAGTATTGTGTTGGCTGTTCTAAATCTTTTGCCTTTTCGTGTAAACTTTAAAATGAATTTGTTGATATTACAAAATCATTTGCTGAAATTTTGATTGTAATTGTGTCTAATTTATAGATCAAGTTGGGAAAAATTAAGCTCTTAGCTATATTGGACTTCCTTATTCAGAATAATAAAATATCTCTCCATTAATATGGATTTTTCTTTATTTTTTCATCAGAGTTGTATGGTTTCCCTTGTATGGATGCCATATGTCATTTATTAGTTTTATAGTAAAGAATTTCATTATTTTTGATGTTAATATAAATGAGAGTGTGCTTTTAGTTTGAAATTACTAGTGGTTAATTACTGGCATAACCATTTGCCTTTTGTACACTAACCTTATACCCTGCCACCTTGCTATGGACGTTTATTAGTTTTTATTAGTTCTAGGAATGTTTTGCTGATGTTTTTTGAGATTTCTATGTAGAAAATAATGTCATTTGTCAACAAAAATACTTAGCTATTCTTTCCCAATTTATATGTTCCTATTTTATTTTCTTGACTTATTGCATTAGCTAGGATTTCTAATCTATTGAATAAGAGTGCTGAGAGGGACTTCCTTGCCATATTTTATATCTTGGAAATATAGAGTTTTCAACCTTAAGTATGTTTTTAGTTGTAATGTTTTGGTGGACCTTTGTCGAATTGAGGAAGCTCTATTCCAAGATTGCTGAGTTTATCATGAATGAATCTTGAAATTATCAAGTTTTCTCTGCATCTATTGATATGATCATATTATGTTTCTTCCTTAGTTTGTTGATATTATGGATTAAATTGCTTAATTTTTAAAGGTTAGACCAGTCTGGCATACCTGGAATGAAGTCCAATTGTTTGTGGCACATAATTATCTTTATACATTGCTGAACTCACATGGTTAGCATTTTGTTGACAATTTCTGCATTTGTATCCATAAAACCTATTGGTCTATGGTTTGCCTATTCTATAACATTTTTTTTTGCTTTTGGTACCCTCATTTTTAAGCTAGAAATATAAAATAAACAGAAATACATGGAGAACTGAAGTGTGCGTGCATGTGTTTGTGTGTGATTGCCCTTTGATTTTCTATATCCTGTTTCCTCTTATTATGAGTTAGCTGCTATTGGATTTTCTTTCCTAATTTTTTACCCTAAATTTCTGAAGTTAAAAGGACAAAGCCACTAATACTTAAGGCTCCCAAATCCTGACTCTTTCCATAGATGAAGACTTCTGGGGGATTTGATTTTCATTTTAAAAAGTAAAGAAAATTAAAATATGTTTCCTACTTTAATCCTTTCTGTGAATATAATTATTATTCTTGACACACACACACTGCTATCTTACACATACACATATAAGGCTGTTTTCCTAACAAAATTGCTTCTATTCATAAAATCTTTTGCGATTGTTGACTCCTTCTCTTTGATTGACTTAAAAAGAAGACCTGATGCTGTAGATTTCACAAATCTTCCATTAACTTTAGTTCTGGCTGGAGTGATAATTTAAAAGGGTTAAAACTATAGGAAGATGACATTGGATCACTAGAGAAAATAATGTTTGGACATCCAGATTTACTTTTTATCTCTTCTCCTTACATCTACATAAATAAATTTAGAAAGCTGAAGTATTTTTGCCTTTATAGTCCTCAACTAAGTCTTTTAAATAGAATATTGATGCCCAGGAAAAGAAACTAAAAACTATGAGGTATAATAAAATAATGAATGAGAAATTTTCTACTTCTAAAAATGAAATATTGTGATACCAAAATCTGTGTGATAGCAAAACGCAAGGAATGCCATCAGACTTCTAGTTGGTCAAGGTTGTCAAAGACTGGTTGGGTAGCTGACAATGCAGAGCACACTTTTTATATCCTGAGCCCCATTTTTTAATCAGACTTAAAAAAGCTATAGAGTACCACAGAAATAAATGAAATTCAGCAAACACAAATCACAACTTATAGAACATGCACAACAATGAAAAGAAAACATTCACCAGGGGGATAAACTGCAAACAAAAAAGATCCAAATAAACTCCTTATAAAAGCAGATGATTATTATTAACATCTCAATTCAAATCACATGAAAACTTAACAATGATATTTCTTTTATGCCTATTACGTGCATTGTCATTGTATTTGATTATTGTTCCTGTAGCCTGGGAAGATTTCAATCATGGCCAATTGTTACAGCTTCTAAAATGTGAAAAGGTGACTAGAGTAAGAAGAGACTTAAATAATCGCAGTTCTTTCCTTAGGGAATTTTAAGACTAGAAGTGCCCATCAAGAGGGTTAGATAGACTAGACCAAATAAAGTGAGACAATAATAGTTCTGTGTATTTTCTATTACATTTTCTTTTAAAGAATTTTTTCCCTTTCTACTTTTCTCTTTCTTATTTTTAACAATCTCTAAGGATTTCAAGAGAAATAGTTAAAATGTATTTATTTTCTTCTTTTCAAAACAGTATCTCATAGTCTATTGTTAAAGCATTGATCTATAATCTTAAACTACTGTAACTGAGGGCATTCATGCATAGAGCAAAAAATCAGTTTTGGGTTTTAAAAATATCTGAAAATTTCCTTTTAAATAAACTTAATAAAAACAATAGTGTCAATCACACTACCTGCTTCTTCAAGGGTAAACATAGTAAGTGTGCTCCCACTTATGGAACCATCTTTTGACTGAGGAGAATTTCTGCATTCCAATTCCAGATTTCATGGGCTGAGATAAGGCTGATTCACCTGGGCCAGATGTCAAATGTGTCTTGGGCTTGAAAAATGCTGTTGTCTAATACAAGCATGGGTTTCATTGTCATTGAGGTTGCATATATCTAAGTTTGATATTGAAGGAGTTGGTATGGGGAGATGTGGTTGGGGCTCTCAAAGAAGTTGCTATAGGCTAAAGAGATTCCAAGGCCCATCTAGTCTAACTTGAAAATACCAGCCTTCTAAGTGAGTCTATCCCACCAAAGAATTTAATGATAGCATTGATCCTTTGGTTAACCACTCTTTCTGCTCTGGTTTTAGCTACGAAGACAAGGAAATAATAGCATGTATACAGTTTTTATTTCTTTTATACTTAGAAAATAACTAAATATCCATTCCTCACCAGTATTGCTGTTGAGCACATATCTACTCAGAGTACAATCTCACTAGTGGTTAAGTTGAAATGAAGTTCTGGGAGGGCACTGATGTCTTCTATTATGGTACCAAAGAAATGCAGAAAAGAGTGGCAGTAAGAAAACTATTGGCCATTGAGAAAGGAGGTCTATTATCATGTTTTAAATCCTGATAAGGTGTAATGTCATACAACCTAAGGCATTTGTAGAATTGTATTGGGAAGAGGGGAGGGATAAGGGTGAGTCACTGAGGGGGGCTTTTGGGGGTAAATCTAATTTTCGGAATTTATATATATATTATATTATTTTATTACAAGCTTGTTTGATTGTTCAACAAATGAATTTCTGAATAAAAAAAAGAAAACTATCTTGTCAAGTTAAGTGGTACTTGAAGTCCTGGCACAGATTTTTAACTCAGAGCATATTAGTTAGAGGGTCTTAATACCATTCTACTGTTTTTTTAAAGTAAACTTCTGTCAGGTCTGGTGGCATATATCTGTAATCCCAGAAATTTGGGAGGCTACCGAAGAGAGGATTGCAAGTTCAATGTCAATATGGGCAAGTTGTGAGACCTTGTCTGAAAATAAAATAATAAAAAGCGCTTGGAATGGAACCTCAGTGGTAAAGCAAACCTGCATTCAATCCATAGTATCAAAAACAACAATAACAGCAAAAATGTAAGTTTTTATTAGAGATTTCAGAAGCATCCTGCTTTTGAAAATATGTTTGACTGCTGGTTTCTTCTTGAAATGTAGACAGAAAGGAAAATGACAAGGAGTAAAAAGGTTGCCCTTTTCACTTGCTCCATGGCTCTGGATTCAAGTCACGGGATTACTGCCACCCAGAGAGGTGGACGACTGGGAATTCAACAAAATTAAAATGTGTATTGAGAACCACTCCTGCTCTTACAATTGAAAAAAACGTTTAATAATTTGCAATATTATAACTTTTACAGAGTCCACTGGAAACCTGGAGTTAGGCAATAAACTGACTTTAAATTCAAGGAGAAATAGGTTCCTGCAGGGAAAGATGGAAAGCAAGCTTTTTTTTTTTTTTCCTGGGATAGATGTCAGACACTGGACTGTTTCTCTCTGTAAGAAGAATCTAGCTAAATAGATAATGAATTGCTAAGGGCTCAACATGGGCAAGCACTAAAATGGCTCAAGGAGCCACAAACTCTGCTTTATGAACCTCACCAGCAGCTCACAGGAAAAATCACAAGCAAGGTGAGTGTCCTGAGAAAATATTTTCCTGATGTAGACCAAGAGAGGGAGCATCAGCCACTGGGGGAAAGGCACAGAGCTCTACCAGGATCCTCTGTCTATATCTCCCCTGTAGAACAAAGAGCAAACCCTTCCACTCTAAAGGAACACAGCTGGGGAAAGAAAATAAGAGTAAAAACCTCCTAGGTTGTGAAAAGGGAACAAAAATATACTGACCCTAGACAGTAAAGCCTTGTACTTTTATAAGAGATGCAAGGTTGCTGAAAAGACCCCATTAAGAAGTGACACAGGACCTGCCTTAAGGCTGAACCACAGTTACAAAGAAACTGCTCCTCTACCTCATCCCCCAGTATTTAACTAGCAAGTATTCACTAGTAAATAGCTACATGGTACTTCTTGGGGAATATCAAGAGCATGGAGAACCATCCTTCCTGTTGTTACAGGTACAAAAGGATACCTAAAACCTCGGGAGGTATACTGAAAAAGACATAAAAACAAAAAAAGAAACTCTGGCTAACCAACTTGTACTATACACACGTGATTATGCTTACAAAAGATATCTAACTTTCTTCCAAATATTACAAGAAATATAAAGGGTATGATAGAGTAGAGGAAGAGGGTCAGAGTAAGAGGAAGTACTGGGGATTGAGATGGAGAACACTGTGTTACATGCATCTATACATGTGTCAAAATGAACCCCACTATTACATATGACTATAAAGCACTAAGATTTTTTTTAATTGTACAAAGAAAAAAGAAATGTAAAAGAATAAAAAAGCAATACAATATCACGAGACAAAGGAATACATACAACTAGACTCAAACATGACCTTGGTATTTAAATTATCAGATAGGGAACTTAAAATGCCTACAATGGCTATGTTAAAGGATTTTGCTCAAAAGTGGAGTATCATGCATGAACAGATGAGGAAATTCAGAAGAGAGATTAAAACTATAAGATAGAAATTACTGGGAATAATTGAAATGAATCACACAGTAAGAGTGAAAAAGTGTCAATAGATACATTAGCAGATTCTATAAAAACAAGGGAAACGTCAATGAATTTGAAATTTTTCAATAGTAATAAAGAGAAACATTAAATTATGATATAAGATTCAATTCACCAAGAAATCATAACAATTATAGATGTGTACACATCTATATCAAACTTTAAAATATATAAAGCAAAAATTGCTAGCACTGAGAAAAAAGTAAAATAGAAGTCCACAATTATTATTGAAAATTTCAACACTTAATCTCAGTAACAATAACAAATACACAGAAAATCACTAAGGATATAGAACATCTGAGCGATATTTCAACCAAATTGGTCTAATTGCATTTACAGAAAACTTTACCTCACAAGAATTAGAATTATATTTTCTTAAGAAAGAGGGGACAGTGAGAGAGAGAGACAGAGAGAATCAATTTTTATTTAGTTTTTCACGTGGCTTTCACTGCTCTGAGATTTCGTTGCATACATGGTGCTGGGGTCTGAACTCACGTACTTGTGCATGCCAGGCAAACGCCGTAACTGCTGAGCCACCGCTCCAGTCCCTAGAATTATATTCTTTACAGTGGACATCACCAAGATAGGATATATGTTGGACAATAAAAATAATCATAACAAATTTGGAAGGAATGAAATCATACAAGTAAGAATGATAATCTATTCTTGATTAAATATCACTACAGCTATCTACTAAAACCCTCATGATAGCTTTCCTAAGTCACAAACTTTAGCCAAACTGTCAGGCTATGTAAGATATTTAATTAATAATGGCAGTGATTGCTTTATTCTGCAAGTAAAGACTATAGCTTTAGTACCCACACCTATTACCAGGTGTATTGTTGGATGAGGCTAAGATAAACTAAAGTTAGTCTCTGCTAAGAGCAATTTTTTTAAGGCAGATTTTTCTTTTCTGTATCCAGATGGTTATGTCAATATTCAACTTTAGGCCCACATTTGTCAGCATTCCTTTAATTCCTCAATCTATAACACACACACTGCCAAGGGATTGGTCTTCTTTCTTAGCCTGGCTAAGTGTACTTTAGATGATAGCCTGGACCTGGACTGTTATAGCCCATTGGTCAATCTCTACCTGTCAGTGAAGGAGCTGCTGGGGTATATTTTGACCATGCTACCAAACACATATTTTTCAGAATTTTCAATGCTATAACCATAATCAACCTTGCTGGAAACAGATTTCTGTTTCCAACCTGAGAGCAAACTCTTTATATCAGTCATGATTGGTTATTCTAAATTCACAGGGTACTTACAAGAGGAAGCTCATATGCAAGCTGCACATTCTTCTATTTAGCTACTTGAAGTAACGTACTTACAACTTCCACTTAGCCTTCTGAAGTACATAGCAGACTATTAGAGAAGAGATGAGATAGAGCCTTATGTGGGACTGAATGCATCAGAATCCTCTGAGATGATTACATCCTGAATAGGATGACAAGGTAGCTGCTTCTCTGCTCCTCATTATTCCATCACATCCATGCATGTCTATCACTTCCTGATCAACACCTCATGACTTAAAGGTCCTAAATTTGGTCCAAGATTATTAAAAACCTAATTAAGTCCACATACCCATCAGCTCCATAATAGTCTAGTAGACCACTAGATGATCTGACAAATGTATGCATGGTGGATGACTACTTCAGCCCAGCTAACTAATAAAGTCCAGTGATGACTTTGGTCCCATTCCTGACCTCAAGTTTACTGCCAGTGACCAACAACACTCCTCTACCCTCCCCTGTGGTCCGCGTGTATGCATGTGTGTGTGCACGCGTATGTGTGCATGTGTGTGTGTGTGTGTTTCTGTCTGCCTGTGTTAGGGACTGAACCTAGGGAGCCTCACACATACTCATTTACTAGGCAGCGCTCTACCTCTCTACCATTGAGCCATACTCCCAGGCACCTTAGTCTTACTTTGTGTTCTATTAACCTTACTCCTCTTCTCCCAGTCTCCTCCTATGGTCCTTCCCCATTGTTCTACCTCTCTAGCCTATGGGACTCAGAATGAATTGAAGCTTATCTCTGATTCACTCCTGAAGTCTCCAGAGGAGAGATGGTCATTATCACCTTACCTGCCTGACCTTCTCCATCCTTCCCTATCCTCAATATGCAAGACTCTGTTGCTGCATATTCACCACACAGAAATGCAGTGACAGTATGGCTGTATTCAGTATTGCTTAAGAGATTATCAGTGTTTACAAGTGTTATTTATACTATCAATAGTACCAAGGTTAGGCCCAGAGTTATTCATTAGTTAGCTTCATGTCTCAAGGAATTGACAATGGAATATCTGGAAGTTCTGCTTTTTCAGCCTTATTAGGCACAAAAGGATTTTTAAATTGCATATTACACATGCCCTACTTACAGGCTCAAGGTCAATGATACTGCTTTAGGCACCCATAAACCAAATCAGCAAATACATAATATTAAGAGAGATCAGGAAATAATAGAGAATGAAAGTTTGAATCTCTCTTCTAGTTCATATGTTGAAACCTACTGCCCAATGTGATGGCGTTTGGACGTGGGGCTGTTGGAGAAGATGAAGTCACTAGAGTGGAGCCTTATGAATGAGGTTAGCATCCTTACAAGAGACCTGAGAGGGCCTCTTTCTCCTAGTGCACTGTGAGGACATAGCAAAAACACAGCTGTCTATGAATCAGGAAGCTGATTCTTGCTAGGGAGCAAATCAGCCAGCACCTTGATTTTGGACTTCTCAGCCTCCAGAACTGTGAAAAAAATTTTGTTGTTGTTTGTAAGTCACTCAGTTTATGGTATTTACAGCAGCCAGAATAGACTAAGAAAAGAAATATCCCAAATCTCCTCTTAATATATACCAGAAGCTCCTGAGGCTTTTAATGAGGGGAATGCTGTCTAGTGACCCTGGCTGCTGCTGATTGCTTGGTATTAAGATTATTTATTGGCTAGCAGGAGGTCATCTTCTCACTTAAAGTTAGCTACTGCTACATTTGGGTAGACATCATAGGAAGTCACTCAGAAACCCAACAAATGAAGTAAGGCAATTTTCTGAATAATACTACCCAAATTTTTAAGAAAATGCTGCACACTTCCTTTGACATTTTTCATGAATTGCCTGAAATGATACACATGTTTTTATAAGGTCTCCTTGTTTTAGTTTATGGCTTGCTGCACAAGCATATGACTAAAATTCATGCCTTAACACATTCACATCCAGTTTAATAAGGCATAGCTCCTTCCATCATCAATCAAACATTTGAGTAAAATGCAATAAGTCTGATGTTATTTTCGACACTGACAGTTTTCAAACTCCAATTCTGTCCTTTTCTCTTTTGTCCCATATTGGGATAGGCTGATTATTTTTCAACCTACCAGGACCATTTCTTGGTGCCAATGAGAAGTTCAAACCATGAAATCTCTAGCCTGCGGGCAGAAACCCTCACCCCCAGACCCATCTTTTAATCAGAATCCAAACCAAAGCCAGAACACCACCAATTCCTCTTCTCTTTTTTTATTCCAGATAGATTACACTTGTGGTTTTTCCGAGAATCTTTTATAAGTGATAAAATTTCTTCCAAGTTTACTCACCAGCTTCAAAGTCCCCACTGATTTGACAAGATTCTATCTGGTTTATGAGGGTGGCTAAATTCAAAGTATATTCTTGGATCTAAATGAAATTAAATCAGAAATCAATTATAGAGAATACCTAATACATGTTTCTCAGTAATCCATGTTATAAAAGTCATGAGGGAAGTGAGAAACATTTTGAATTTAATAAAAAGTGAAAGGTAACATTAAATTTTTGAGGATGAGGTTTTAGAGATAGCTCTCATCTTTTTGGACAAGCCTTAGCTGTGACTTAGAAAACTTAAAATTAGAATCAGAGACCATCCTATAGTATGTAGATGACCTTCTCATTTGCTCCCTTACACAGGAATGGTCACAAACTCATATAACACAGACTTTAAACTTCCTAGCTATGAAGAGATATAAAACTTACAAGAAAAAGGACAAGTTACTTAAATGAGAGATGATTTACCTGGGGTTGATCTTAACCTCAGGGAAGAGGTTCCTTTCTCCAGAAAATGTAAGAACTGTGCAATTAATATATATATATATATATATATTTTTTTTTTAAGTTTTTACAGTTTATTAATCCTCGTGAAAAATTCTCACAATCACCGCAGATAAAGTCATTGTAGAATCTTCACTCCTTTGGCTTGGCTGTTATCCAATCTCCAGCTCATTGCTAGACACTTCATTTCTTTGTGCCAGCACCAACATATATATATTTCTAACATCAAGAAACAGTTAAGGGCTTTTCTAGGCTTCATGGGATATGGAGAAATTGCCAAGTCCTTATATGAGGCATTAAAAGATGACTCTGATTCTAATTTGATTTCCTTGGATATGACACTGAAAAATGTTTTTCAAAGACTTAAGGATTCCTTGTTAAAGGCCCCTGCATTGGGATTGCCTATGATTAATAAGCCTTTTTATTTATACCCAACTGAGAATCAAGGAGTGACTTTAGGAGTACTAACACAATCTTTGGGCCCCCTAAAGAGCTGGTTGGATGCTTTTCTAAACAAATAGATCCAGGGACCAGAGGCTGGCTGAGCTGCCTGAGGGGCATAGCTGCTACAGTTCTTTTAGTTCTAGAAGCTAACAAACTCAGCTTGGGAGCTCCCTTAGAGGTATTCATTCCCCATCAAGTAGCTCCACTACTAGAAGTAAAATGGCAGCCACTGGTTATCAAATAATAGGACGGTGCAAATATCAAACCTTGCTCCTGGAGAATTCAGATCTTAAAATTCACAGATGTAACTTTTTAAATCCTGCCACTTTTCTTCCTTTTCCGGATGATGACCTTCCTTCTCATGACATAAAGATAGTCTATCTTTATCCTATGCCAGCCAACAGGACCTAGAGGAAGAGCCTTTGGACAACTGCAATCATATCTGCCATAAAAGTACTGGCATTTCCAGTTGAATCTACCACTCTTTGGTAAAACTTTGGCATCCTGAATCAACTCCCAGAGAAACATCTCCCTCTCAAGGGACCAAGGAACGTTACTCCTGAACTCCACAGGAGACCTTCAGTACCTCTTCCGTAAAGGCAGTACTTGAATTTAGTATTATATCATATCTGTCCTGTAGGTGATGGCTATTAGAAATAAAATAATTAAAAATTCTGAGGTGCTGTAAGAAAATCTAACATGTGCCCAAGACTTTACTTCTGCAGAAGGGTGAGCTCTCAAAGCGGATCTGATGGGCAAGCACACTAAGTGAGCAGTCCACCTGCTTATATCCCCAGCCTGACACAATCCTACCCTTCACTCTGATTGGAGGAGCTCAGGGGTAAAATATGCATGATTTTCTAAAATAATGTTGGGGTGGTACAGAAAAGAGTTTTGGGTGTAATGGGATATCTGATAAAGAGTTTAAAAACAGATTATCTCTGACCACATGGCTCCTGACCTAAGATGGCTTTCTTTTATGTGTGAACTTTAAAATACATTCTGAAAACGGGAAAAAAAATTTTTTTGAGGATGTATCTAAAGTGGTGATTAGAGGAACACTTAAAACATCACAAATTTATATTAGAAAAGAGAAGAGCTCTCACATAAATTTTCCAACATACTCCTTAAGAAACTAAAAGTAAAAGAACAAAGTAAATCAAAAGCAAATAGAAAAAGTAATACAAATAAAAACAGAGATCAATGAAATTTAGAACAGAAAAAAATCAAACTAAATGCTGAATCTTTTAAAAAAAGTTCTATATAGTTGACAAGTTTCTTGTTAGAATCAATAAGATAAAAAAGAGAAAATATAAACTAAAAATAACAAGAATTAGTGAAGAGATGAAGAGAAATCACTACAGACTCTACAGACATTTAAAGATTAAGATAATCCTGCAAGCAACTCTAAGCCCATAAATTTAATAACCTAGGAGAAAAGGACACCAATTATAAAAGACACAAATACCAAAATTTATTTAAGTTTTAATTCACATTATACTAAAAAATGTACACTGTTATTACATAGAGTTCAGTAAAAGAAGAGTGTTGGATAACATGAGAGAAATACGTTATTCATGGGGCTTTTTATTCATTTGATTTTATTTTTAATAATCTAAACACATATTGTTTCAGGCTAAATAAGTACACATTGTAGAATAAATATAAATATTAAGATTTGGCATATAGGAAAACTGTGTTGCCTTCTATTTAATAAAATATACATATAACTTTTCATGTTTTTTTTTTATTTTTGGGAATACTGGGAATTCAACATAGGGGTTCTCTACCACTACCCTGCATCTCCAGTCCTATTTAACTTTTTTTTTTTTTTTTTTGAGACAGGGTCTCACTAAATTGCTCAGTCTGGGTTTGAACTTCTGATCCTCCTGCCTCAGCCCCCTGAGTCATTGGCATAATGGGCATGTGACACCATGCCTGAACTGGCTATATCCCTTTTTTTTTTTTTTTTTTTTGAGAGAGAGAGAAAGAGAAATTTATTTAGTCTTTCATGTGGCTTTAGTTGCTCCAACACTTTGTTGTGTCTGTGGTACTGGGGTACTAGCCCAAGTCCTCGCACATGCGGGCAACCACCGAGCAACCACTCCAGCCGTGGCTATCTCCATTTTTAAAGCAAAAAGCATTCCATTAAAGTAAGAAAATTTGAAATAATTATTGTTACAAGCTGCATACATATTTTCCTCTTGGACACTATATTTTAGGAGTAATTCAATATGTTTGCTTTTTTTGTTTGTGTGTTTTTTAAAGAGAGAGGGCCAGTGAGAGAGAGAGAGAGGGAAAGAATCAATTTTATTTAGTTTTTCATGTGGCTTTTGTTGCTCCAACACATTGTTGTGTATGTGGTCCTGGGGTTCGAACTCGCATCCTCATGCATGCCAGGCAAGTGCAACAACTGTTGAGCCACCACTCTAAGTCCCTCAATATGTTTTTTAAAAACTAGAAGCCCATTGGATCTTTCTGTTGTCATAAAAGTTTGAAAAAATTCCACTAGAACATGCCTAGATATGGATTTCTTTTGTCATTTGCTTGCCTGAAAGATGAAAAACATCTTAATTTTCTCAATGAAGTTTTTCATTAGATGAGAAAAAAAAATTTGTAACTTTGATATAGCTGTAGCTTTTTTTTACAGTTTTAATTTTTCCTATAAAAATTCTCATTAGTCATTGAACACTTTCTTCTTTGGTATTCCAGGTTAATATTCTTCATTTATTCCCAGTCAAAAAATCAAAAAAGCAATTAAGAATTAGAACTGTTTTGAAGTAAATATTCTTCTATCCATTAATTCCTTGCATTTTAAAAATACTTATGTTGTAAATTTTAGAGAAAGCTTTAAATAAAAATTCTTCCTTCAATGGAAACAATTTGAAGTCCTGGAATACAGAATACGTAAAACATTTTTGTAACAAGCTTACTGGATCACAGAAAATAGCATAATGGTAGATGTTGAGTGGATCTTGTGTTATTTTTATTTTTTAAAAAGAGTATCTTAAGTTTAGAAAATTTCTTCATTTATTATTTACATGACAGGCTATTATACGGTTACCTTAGAAATTAATTTTAGATTTTGATATTTTTCATTGGAAGTTATATTGGTATTGGACCTAAGACATATCCCAAGCAGGTCATGAAGTCTAATTAACCTTTTATCACATTCAACTACTTTAAGTTACGTGAACTTGACTCTGTCCTCTAAATATAACAATACAATTTGGCATCTCATTAATAAACATGACAGCATTTATTAACACTGCCATGTAACTAAAGTAAAACTTCATCAATTCAAATCTCAAGGAACCAGAAGTAATCAAGCCAGAACTAAGCAGGAACAAATTATCTGACATTATATTGTAGAGGCAGGAGAGCTGAGAAGCTAAACAACTTGCTGTTTCTGTCAAACAATCTTGATTACTTGTCAGTGTAAAAGAAGTTGTAGAGCATGGAATGAAAGGTTAATTTACTTGCACTCATGCAACCTCTCCTTCTCTTCTTATTGACAAATAACCAAGGTCATTAATTGAAGTTTTGCAAATCATTTTTGATGAATTCATGACTCACACAATCATGTACTTTAAATAACAAATAAAATTGTACTTGAGATTATCCATCTCAAAACATTCTATATTAGACTATTTATTATTGTTTTATCTGACAACACCTCCATTGGATATTTATGGATTAAGAAAAGCATGTAAGTTTGTTAGTTTTGTATCAAAATTCTAATATCAAATATTTACACATTTTCCCTTTATTTATACATTCAAAAATGTTCTTCCTTTTCTTCTTCCTTCCTTCCTTCATGAATAAAGCATGCTTGAACGTGTTTTTATAGGTACAAGGTAACATAGTAAAACGTATATACTACTGTGTGTGTGTGTTGTGAGTATATTATAAAGCATATACCACTGCGTGTGCAATAATAGGGATTGAACCGAGGGCCTGATACATGCTAGTCAAGTTCTCCATCAATGAACTGTATCACAATCCTCATCGTTTTCTTTTTTGAGTAAAATACCTCTTCACTTGAAAACTTAGCACATGAGTTTGTCATCTGTATGATGGTGGGCATTAACACTGAAAAGTTAGGTAATAATAATTTAAAGAAAAGTTGCTATCATTTATTCGATACACTGTGTATACATCACCACATTTAAATCTCACAACAATATTTTGAAGAAGGTCCTTTTATCTTTATGTTACAGAAATATAAGTCTCAGAAAAAATAGTACAGAAAGTGTTAAATGCCAGATATTTTGTTAGTTTGTTTGGAATCCAAAGTCAAAGTTCTTAATACCACACGATACTGCTCTGTGTAGGAACACTTTAAGAAAGAACAATGTATTCTTTCCCCAATTTGGATATTAATTTACTGTTGTTTTTATCCTATCTACTGAACAGATCATGAAATAATATTTCTAATATTTCTTTTCTCCTTTTTCTTCTTTCCTTCATTCTTTTTTCTCTATCAGCTCTGTTTTTTATTATCTCTAGTCTGATGCTTTGAGATCTGGGTCCTTGCTGACATGAGAGTTAATTAGCTTACTCCAGGATTTCCAGTTCCCTCAGAGAGTAAAAAAGTCACCCATGAGCCTGACCTTCATATGCAAACCAACCAATCCTGATCCTATACCTCAAAATGTGGTCTTCACTGAGCTCTTACGTAAACACTGGGCTACTATTTACCTTCTACATCAGGGCCAGGGGACAGACAATCAGGGATAGTTCCTATGACACGGAATCTTCTTAAATAATTGAAATTAGCCTAAATTCTTCTCCTGCTCACCTAGCCTCCCATATTTCTTCTTGGGAAAATCACAATAAAGATTTTTGCCTCTAGTTTTTTCTGCTTCCTCTGCCTCCTAATCGCCCACACCCCTGCCCCATGCTTTCCTATGTGCCCCCTTGTGGTGTGTCACGACCTCTCCTCTTGGGATTTGTGTCCTTTCTGTGACAGTATCTTCTGATCTGTTGATCTCACCTTTAGTCTTACCACACCTAAATAATAAGAAAACCTATTGAAATTCCTTTTCTTTCTTTCTTCCTTCCTTCTTCTATCTCCCTCCCTCCCTTTTTTCTTTTCTTTCTTCTTCTATGTAGAAAGAAGTGGCTATTTAAATGAACGTTATCAAATTAACAAAGTGTTGTACTTTCTTGACTATATAAAATTAATTTTAGCAAAATGAGTACTATGAATTTTCGATGGACATATGTTCTTTCATATTTAATGATCTTGAGTGTGAAGAAACACTTCTAAAATATGCCTTGAGCTATCTAAACTTTAGATGAGTGGGTCAGTCTTTAAATATCAGTTATATTTTTAGAAATAAGGGAAAATTATTCACTAAAGCCCTTAAATAACAGCATATGTTCTTTCCTTCTTATTAACTATAGACAAATACCAAGTTGAAATGTAAACTTTGTTTGGCTGCTAAGACAAAATATGGGTACAAATTTTTGAAATAATGCCAACGAAATTCTACTCTCAGTTTAGAAAATATAATGAATAAAATTTGTCTAAATCAAAGAACCAAAGGGTGAGTTAACATTAAAATCCTTTCCCTGCCATCTTAATAAAAATCATTTCTATATCATATTTTTTCTTATGAATTTAAGAGAATACTTGTAAATTCTATTTTATTTGGAATGCATGAATTATTAAATGTGTATTTAGCTTTTAATTTTTAGTTTTTCATTTTGTTTAATTAATTTTCCCTTTCCATAAATACTATAGCCCAAGTGTTTCATTTTTTTTTACTTTAAGCCTTTTCTGTTGTCCTTACCTATACTTACCTATACTTTTAAAATTCCCCAGTCTCTGATCTTCCTTATTCGTTTGTATGTATTTATTCACTCTTTTCTTTTCCCATGCCCAAACCTTAAACCTTATGTTCATTTCTAAAGACTTTTCTGGGCACTTAGCATCTGCCAGTAATAACGGGAAGCTCTCAGGATGTAACAATGACAAAGATAATTTTTGTTCTGTAGAAGATTAAAGAAAGAATGAAAAGTCAATAATTAACTAAGGCAAAATATGAAAATTGTAATGAAAGTAAATAGCACATACTCTGTGACAACAGTGGACAGCTCACCAAATTCAAAGGTACAATTGCATTTTCAGAGGTGTGTTGTTAGATTGGAGTATTGTAGGAAAAATGATGTTTTTGAAGTGAGAAAAGTGCATGAAGAACATCCATGATGAAGTTACCAGACTCCTCCATTTGAACATTACAAAATGCTGAACAGCTCAGTTACAATCATGGCATGCAGAAGGAAGGCTCAGAAAGCTGCTCGGCCTGTGATACTCAGCTTACCTGCTCTTCTCACCTACTCGTCCACTTTCCTTTAACTGTTCTTTACCCCAGACAGCTCATTCTTCGGACTACTTCTCTGTACCTCTTTACTTCCCTGGCTTCAAGGAAGGGTTGACAGTGGCAGGAAGACAGGCAGGTGAATGGACAGGATAGGAAGTGTATTACTCCTTCTTTCTCTTCCTGATTCTGGCAGATGTTCTGATAGTAGCCATATTGCTCCATGAATGGCTTTCTAGACAAACACTCCTCCGTGTTTCTCATTCTCACTGGGCTCTAGTGACTTCTTTTGTGCCTTGTCTCTTTGACCCTAGGGTGGCAATGGCTTCCTACTATTTCTGCTCCTGGAGACCTACTAATCCTTTACTTGTTCAAATCCCAGTTTTATCTTTTCAGTTGTATCAGTTCAGTAACTAATTTGTGTTTATATTATCAATCTTAATTAAATTTTGTTTTTCATTTCTTGTAAGTGCCCTTACTTACAAGGTAGAAAAGAGTTTATTTTTGGAAATATTAAGCCAGATTCAACATAATCTTGACTGTTAGCATTGTGACATAAATGCATAAATAAAGACATAAGTGAAAAAGCAGAAAAAGAGTGATAGCAGGTGTGTGTGTGTGTGTGTGTGTGCGCGTCATACACACTCTCTGAATGCCAAACAAGATTCTTTTGTCCTGGTTATTAAAAGAAAAAGAAGAAGAAAAAGAAGGAAAACCAATCTTATCCCCAGAAAAAAATACAAAGTCTAGTAGAAACAATCACAGGGCACAAAATGGTTGGGTCTCTAGGTTGCTTCAACCAAGAAGCAAAGGGAAAAACCTTTCAGCAAAGCCTGAGGAGAAATAAATAATCCTTGTTGCGGCCTTCTGTCTTCTCTATTTCACCTTGGAATAATAATTACCTGTCCTGTTTACACATAAAGGAAATAAACAGCTAGCCATCCAGAATTGGTTGAAATAAAAGGTCAACTTCAGGATTCCCATGATTAGCTGAGATGAAAAAAAAAAAATAAGAAAAAGCAGGCTGGAGGTACTACAGATATGTCCTCAAATTTAATTCCATAAATCCTATTTCCTTAAGAAAAATATCTCCAGGTTAGATAGGAACGATGGGTAAAACACACTGGAGAAAAAAGTAGCCAAGATGACAATGTTATCAACTGCACTTTCTGAGATGTGTCTTCAAATTTGTTCCCTAAATTCACCTGGCAAGATATAAGAGGATCCTGACCCTGATAAATATTACCAGCCAAGACAACCAAACTTGATAATTGATAATGTATTGAAAAATGAAATGTAAATCACTAAGAAAAACTTTAAAAATCCCTAGGGCATATGAGCCTGTGTATACATAATATATTTATATGATGAAATGTCCACGATATTCAACCATTATGAAAAAAACTGAATGCCAGAGGAAGCAGAATAAATGGATCAAACTAATAGTGTAACTTAAACATATTAATTACCTATACCAAGATAAGAGAGGATATTGGAAGCATAAAACAAAATGCAGTTACATTAGAAAAAGAGAACCAAGTGGAACCAATATGAAAACACATATATAATCGCAGAAAAAAAATAATCAGTGAAATCATTAAATACAACAAGGTTTCCAGCTAAGAAATGTATTATTGAATTTGCAAAATTTCATTGTAAAAATTTCATCCAAAAACATCAGAGATAAATAGGGGGAAGTCATGAATGAAAAAGGAAATATTAAATAGAAATAATTATTTTTATACTATTTAAAAGACCTACCAGAATGAATAGAAGAAAGAAATGAAATTGTAAAAGGCAAAAATATTTGAAAAATAATGTCGGAAATTTTTCTGAAAATCAAAGAAAGTCATAAAACTTACATTTGAAAGAACTTATTAAGAGCCAACACATAAAAATAATTATGGTTGCTGGAGGGGCTGTGGAGAGGTAGGCACACTAACACACTGTTGGTGGAGCTGCAGACTGGTACAGCCCCTTTGGAAAGCAGTGTGGAGAATCCTCAATAAACTAGGGATGAGTCCACCATACAACCCAGCTATTCCACTCCTGGGTATCTTTCCAGGGGATTTAGAATCAGCACATTATAGTGACACAGCAATACCTATGTTCATAGCAGCACAATTTACTATTGCTAGGCTATGGAAACAACCCAGATGCCCCTCACTGGAAGAATGGATCCAAAAACTGTGGTACATTTATACCATGGAATTTTACACAGCAATTAGAAACAATGATATTGCAGCCTTTGAAGGTAAATGGATGGCTATGGAAGAAATTATGCTGAGTAAAATCAGCTTAACCCAGAGAACTAATGGTTGATTGTCTCCACTCATCTGTGAAGGTGGGGACTAGACCCTGGCCAGTGAGAAAGTTGGTCTATTATCATGTGTTAAATCCAGATAAAATGTAATGTTATACAACATAATCCTTTTTTAGAGATATTGTGGGAAGGGGAAGGGAGGGATAAGGGTGGGTAATTGGGGGGCACTCCTGGGAGTAATTGTAATATCCAGAATCTATACACATTTTATATTATTTTGTTAAAAATTTGTACGGTTGTTCAAAAATAAAAAAAGTTAAAAAAATAATTATGGTTCAGTAAAATGCAAAATAAATAAAATATAAATAGAAATTCTTCATACAGGAGAGAAAGCATTTTATATATAAAAAGATTATAATAGATGGAAAAAGGCATAGTATAGTATTTACAAGCTTCTGGCAAATAAAAATAACTTTAAACTTATAATTATATTTCCACTTAAACCCTGAAAGGAAAGAAAAGTATGTATATTTTCAGGGCAGAGAGATGTGATACCTTTCTTCACTCCTCACAATGATCGTGTCTGAAACTCCTATAATAAAATATATTTAATCAAAGTTTTATCCTGATGTGGGAGTCTTTGGAATGCAGACACAAATATCTAGGAAAAAATACCCATCTTTAGGCTTAGATTCAGTGAAAAATGTTCAGGCTTGTAGAAATATGATCATGCAAAAACATTTGATCCAATGTAAAAGGCTGAAGTGGGAAATTACAAGACCTGCTGGATTCTTTCTGTGCTGCAGTTTTCCTCCTGCTTACGGGCAGCACCACTTCTGAAATGAGGGTCTTATGATCTGCCATCAGACAAGGTAGGTCAAAGAATTTTTTCAAGACCAGCTCTGACACAGAAAGAAAGGGGAAAGTTAGAGTAATACTTTTAGCTTTTATGGATGGCTTTGATGAAAATAGGTTCTAATTTCTCTGAATTGATTTGGGTATGAGGAATTCTAGTTTCTATGAATTACTTCAAGGGAAACTGAGAGTCTGGAGACAAAAGGGCAAAGGGCCTTAATTATGAAGCTGCTTCTGAGGTCTTTCACTGTTCTTTAGATCAAAGTACCCAGCATGCCAAAAGTGTCATACCTAAGAGGTATTGTTTTCTGTATTCCAACATTATCATCAAATTTCTAAGTATGAATGAAAAAATTGAAATAAAAGGTAGCTCTTTACTTCAAAGCAGTTTTGGTAAAACTGTATCTCAAAAGCTGACACAAACCTTTGACCTTACTTTTTTTCCCCTTTTTTGGTAGTACTCGAGATTTAACCCAGAGGCTCCTTACTATTGGGCTACACTTCCAGACCTTGTTTAAATTTTATTTTGATACAAAGTATTGCTAAGTTGCTGAGTCTGGCCTTGAACTTGGGATCCTCCTACTTCAGTCTTCCTAGTCCCCAGGATTACGGGCATGAGACTATAAATAAAGAAAGCAAAGACTAAAAAATAATGTAAAGTAGCATTATCCACCAAAGTCCAGACCTAAAACTTCAAGTAAGAAAGAAAGACATGCGTGAAAAGAAAACAAACCAAGACATTCTCTGATTTGAAAGACAGGTATACATTTTAAATCAGTTTTTAAAAGGAGAGAAAAACATAGATGTAAGATGAATCATTATAAGAGGAATAATTACGCAGAATATAAATGAAAGATGGTTGTCAGACCAGCAAAATAGCATTCAGAGCAAGCAAATATAAAATAAGAAAGAAGAAATAAAAATGATATTAAATAGAAAATGTTACAAGATTACAGAAATACATTCTAACACAAAAATAATGACAAATTAATATTTATCTGTCTACCATTAAAAGTAGCGCTCATATAAAATAAAAACCAAAATTCAGGAATAAATTGCCTAAAAAGAGAAATCTGAATGAAAGACATAAGAAAGATTGCAAATAGAAATGAAGAAAGTTGTACTATGCAAGACAAACTCAAAACAAGAACAGAATTTTACTTTGCCAAACTAAAGATAATAGCAGGAAAATGTTTTAAAATGTTATAAGGCATAAGTAGAAAAGTTTTATAATAATGCTTATTCTACATATAATAGCAATTATATCCATATGTGCAATCTCAAAAAGATAATAACTCCCTTATACTTCAGAGAAAATTCACATTATTTTCTAATATACATGATATCTTTACAAAAGTAATGCACCAATTCTCAGAAAAATTATCAAAACAAATTTTAAATATTCAACATTATGCAGACTGTAATATCTTTATATAATGCTATGATATTATAAATTGATAACAAAAGTATATAAATCCATGTATATGGAAATTAAAATAAATGTGAAATAGCCATATTCACCTATAGGGTGGGGTTAAAACATTTTTTGAAAGGATAATTATAATGCTGAATATATTCGTGGAAGTTATATTAATTATACATTATCCATACTTAAACCTAGGTTAAAATTCAAAAAACACTGTGGACAACATTTTTAAATTCTAGCAAAGAATTCTAGCAAAGTATTGAATGGCCTTGCTCATAGGTAGGAAAACTTCACAATGGGAAAATGTTAATCCTTTTGATCTATAAATTTAAGTAAGTTTCAACAAAATATGAGAATAATGGAGGGAATGGAAGGGGTTTCCCATATAGGTCTATAGAGGAACCTGGATGGAAGAACTTGGACGTAGGTCCAAGTTGAACATACGGTGTTCATTTCTAGGATTGATGCCTAAGATGAAGTACTGTTTGAAGATCAAAGATTATGACTGTATTATATATAACAAAAAACAAGTTGAGTAAGAAAAATAAGAAATGTGGTAAGATAGAAAGCAAAATACATACACATGAAAATTAATACACAGTTTATGTAAAATATAAAAACAGTTTATATTTTTCAGGGGTACATGTACATATAACTCTAATAACTATACTTAAAAGTTTTATATAAGAGGAATGGAAAGATGAAAAAGAATAGAAATAAGGAATAGGAATACATTGGAATGGTAATCTCCTTTTTGAAAATATTGTGTAGACTCATGACGGTAGTTTGGGGTAAACTAAAGACTAAAATCGACGGGTTCTTCTGAACTGAAGTAGCAGTGAAAACGACAAATATTTTAGCCTGCTGACAATAAATGACCTTTCATGTATGATTCAAAATCTCTAGCTCTACTGCTAGATTAGAAGTGTGTCTTTTGTTCATTTTACTAAGGTGTTTTGTGATTCTTCTATATTGTTTTTCAGATTATTTTTATTTGAATCTGCATTTAAGATTAAGAGTCATGGTCTAGGGAAACCCAAATTTTACTCCAAAAGAAAATAGTGTATGAAAAAATGTTGCTTGTGTATTGCTTGAAATTTAGCCCTAGCTGATTACAGTCAAAGCTGAAATAGTGAGAAATTTAGCTGCCATGTAAAATGTGCAAACCAGCCTCAGGCCCCTGTTTTCAATGTCCTGCCTTTTGCTTCTGACCTGGGATGTTAACAGAGAGACTTTTGCATGCAATGTTGTAATGAGTTGGTTTGTTTTTTACAGCTATACAATTCCAAGTGGCTATAATTGGATTTTCCCATATTCTATGTGTGGAGAAGCAAATATACCTCCTTGGGTACAGAAATTTGATAATTATGCATTGCTGCACCCTGGAGTATAGCTCATTTTTGGAAAGATACAGGCTTTCATTCAACAAAGCTGTCAATCTCACAGCTTTCAAAAATACTACACTAGTGTTAAGAACAAAAGTAGCTGAGAAGGAAATGAAGTAAAATGTATCTGTTAAAATTTAAGAGTAAATAGTTTTGACTATAATTATAAATTATTTGGAGACATTTTCATATAGATGATACTAAAAATATGGTAAAGTTTTATGCTATAAATAAACAATGGAAGTGTTTCTTTGTTAAAAAACGTACAGATGAGAAATCCATTTATCTGTTATATTCTATTTTTGAATATGGCTCAGGGTTTCCATTAAATTACATAACATTTCATATTCTGACATTTTTTAATATTCATCTCTGGCAAAGAAGAGTAAAGCATGGTAAACATTCCTTTTTAGAAGGTGGCACTGAGCAAAATATTCCAAAATAAGCTATAAATGAATTAGCTCAAGGGTGGAAAATTCAATTTAAATAATAAATTAGAAACATATCAGAAATTAGATTCTTCTGTTTTAGGGTAGCTTTAAAAACTTATTTCTGCCCAAGCCTGTTAGTGCTGGAAATGTTGTTATTCAATTATATTTAAGTTGAACTGCAAATTACTTCCCAAGTATATATTTGATTTACATGCATTTCACATTTGTCAATTCTCTGACAAAATTAATTGCTAAAATGTTTTATTGATAACCATTCTGATAGATGAATCAGCCTAACTATATTAATAGCTTAACCTCTGATTAAAACTTCTATAATCAATCCTTGACATACAAATATTCCTTAATTAAATACTTCAAATAATGAAATGATAGGACCAGGCAATTGACAAAGTTTTAGTTACATGATATTAGTATTTTTGGCAACATAATAAAAGTTTATAAGAAAGAGTTTAAATAAGCTAGGGAGGTAGGATGTGTTGTATTTTGCTAAAATTTTATGAAATGTTTTGAGGAATGTTTATAAAATAAAACTAACTATATGTTTGTAATTGTGATTTCTCACTTTTAAGTGGGGATAACAAAGTGTTCCAAATTTAATGACTCTACGTCTGCCTAAAACACTGTAGAATAATAGGGTAAATCGTTCCAAAGCTGTTTGTTTTATAACATGTGTATTTTTAAAAACATATAAACCCTTGGTAATTTTAGCATGAATTTCCCTCATAAGAATTTAAGCTTTACTTGTATTTATGTTTTAGTGGCTTTCAGAATGATGTTTCAAAGGAATCCCTGTCTATTGTTTTTGAGAAAGAGATAAAAAATGGAAGCATTAGCAGAAAGATAACCCTTCTTTTCTGAAAGTGTACCGAATCAAATATATTTTAGAAAATGGCTGCTTGGAAATTTGCAAGAAGGAGATAGTTCTTTCATTGTTCATCTTTACTATAAAAGCAGGGAGTTGTTCCATTGGAGGCAAACAAGTTTGAAATGAGCATAGGCAAGTAACACTTAGCAGATTCCACAATTATGAATATAAAATGAAGCGTCCAGAGCCTGGCATGGTGACACATGGCTAATCCCAGTGGCTGGGGAGCCTGATGCAAGAGGATCACAAGTTCAAAGACAGCTAACGCAATTCAGCTAGACCCTAAACAATTAAGAGAGACCCTGTCTCAAAATAAAAGTGGCTGAGAATATAGCTCAGTAGTTAAGCGACCCTGGGTTCAATCCCTGGTACTAACGAAACAAAACAAAAATAAAGTGTCCAAAAGCAATTGTGGAAATATAAATAAATGAAGTATAAATAAATAAATAAATATAAATAAATAAATTGTCATAGCAGACAATTGAAGCACCATATGGGTTTACAGCAGTTCAAAATGGTTCTTCCTATATGGGAGGATTAAAGGAAACCCCACTGAAAATATTATTCAAAAGTGGAACCTACCCATTTGTGAATACCACAGGCCTCTTAATACTCATGTTGGTTGTTAAGAAAACTTCTAAATACACATGAAGCAAGAAGGTCACGTGTCTTTTTTGGGTCATGTGGTGGAGGTAGAGTCAGAAGAAGAAGGCATGTGCCAGAGCAAACCATATCTAAACCAATTTTAAAATGTGCAGAGCAACTGTCTTTAATCACTCCTCGATATTTTAAAGATTTATTAACAGGGATCAGGGTTTACATCTTCCTTATAAAAAAGTTGATTAGAATCAGATGTGATTTGGGATTCATGCACCATCCTTTAGCTTTCTAGAATTCTTAATGTTTTTTACATTTACATAATATATCCTGAAAGCCACTGTTTCACACACAGTTTTCAATATCATGGTTTATGCTTAGAAAATTCTGGCTTGTGAGTTATATATTCATAATCCAGGACTACTGAATGTACTATTATAACATTGGTTGTATATTTCTTAATTTGAACCAAGTATACCCCAAGAACTGTATTAGACACACTTTTGTTTTCCATTTCTTCTTTTAGTTCCACATCTTCTATAATTTTGGATATATATTAAGGTTATCTATGAGCTTCGGAAGAGCCAAGGACCTTTTGCATTGAGTTGACGTTCTTTGAGACTGCTTATGAGTCAGGACATATGCTTGTGGGCAGCTGTTTTATGGACAAATTTTAAGTACTTACTTCAAGCTGGTGTATTCTACCATATGGAGAAATGATTTCCAGCCAAAACATTTAATTAGCAGTGAATAGAGATGACCCTGTCTTCACTCGTGCCACTTGTAAGTGCTGAACAGAGTGACAAAGCAAAGACAAGTACACTTGCATACTAGACCAGGTCCCTGCTCCTTCCCATCTGGTCATGATAACACCCAATCTTATTTTTACCATCCTTCCTCACTCTGTTTTATTGCATACCATATGGAAACAAGCAAAAGATGGAGGGGAAAATGCATATATAGGGGACCAAATAACAGAATTTGGCTAGCAATGCTTGCCTAACCTGAGTCAACTTCCCAGAAAGCAGAAGACAGGGAAATACAAAAAGCATAATCTTGCTTTCATAAGTGAAGGTGTTTTGTGATTATTTTTATTAATGGTTTTTTGAAGTTTCCATCCATTAGTGCTGAAAATTTCATTGAGATATAAAGCAATATAAGAAGAATAGAAGGGGGACTATATCTAAACCCTGTGATGTGATTGCCTATTTCTCAACATTGTTCTGATTTCTGAGACAATCAGAAACTTGCTAAATAAAAAATATAGAGATTATAGAGCTTCAAAAGGAACAAAACATCCATTAAGATAAGAAGATCATTTCATAGAAGAAATCCCTAAAGAAATATCAAAAAAAGAAAGATTATCACCACAGGCTACATTTAATAATATACTCTCAAAAAAAAAAAAAGAAAGAAGAGAGAGAGAGATCAGCTATAACATTTAATACCAAAGGTAGAATATGCTTTGGTAATGAATTCCATTATATTTCCATGAACAAAAACAAAGAAATATGTAGCTCAAAAAGCAATGTCTCCTTTTATTTTTTTTTTAAGAGAGACAAGGACAGTGAGAGAGAGAGAGAGAGATCAGTTTTTATTGAGTTTTTCACATGGCTTTTGTTGCTCTGACACTTAGTTATGTACGTGGGTGTTGGGGTTTGCACCCGTGTACTTGCACATGCTGGGCAAGTGCTGTACCCCCAAGCCACCGCTCCAGCCCCAGCAATGTCTCCTTAAATGAACAGCTCAACTCTTTTAGAATCCAAAAGCAATAGAATTACTAATCCCATCTTCATCATCTCTTATACTTCACATTTTGTTAATCTCTTACTCCAATTTTTGAAAAAAATAATTCCAGACATTACTGTGATCCAAGTAAATTTATTGAATCTTAAATAATTACTCCAGCTCTTTACATCTGATTGTAAAATGTACCACAAATTTTTACAATCCAGGAGAGAATGACAAACATGCAGCACTTAAAACAAGGTGTCCAAAGGTCTTATATCAATTCTATCTGTTTAAGATTTAAAAGCAGTAGAAACCTGGTTACTTTGATCTTATCATTATCTAATTAAGTATTAAAAGAAGTCAATAGGGGCCTGGAGCAGTGTCTCGGTGGTTACAGTGCTTGCCCAGCATGCACAAGTACACGGGTTCAAACCCCAGCACCACATACACAACTAAGTGATGGGGCAACAAAAGCCACATGAAAAACTAAATAAAATTGATTCTCTCTCTCTGTCTCTCTCTCTCTCTCACAAACACACACACATCCACACACACACATTGTCCCTATCTCTTAAACAAAAAAGAAAACAGCAGTCAATAGTTTTTATTATTATTATAGAATGTCAAAGAATCCATTTGCTTATCTTGCTTTTCTATTCTAAGAGTGAGCAGTGCATGAGTACTGGGTAGGCACACTCAGAAAATGATGACAATTTTTTATAGTATTTTTTTTCTTCGTACTTGCAAGCAAACAATCTTTAAGGATGGATTTCATAAGAAAGTCATTGTGGTTAAACAAATATTAATTACATGAAAATACTCTCATGGATTTTGTAAAAGGCACATTTTAAAGGCAGCATTCAGAAATGTCTGTCTGCTTCAATCACCACATTCAGTGAGAGGGACCATTCCTCACAGTGGGAGCTGCCATCTTAATGACACTTCGCAGCAGGAACTCAGTTGGATGATACAAACTAGGATGGAAAAGAATGTCTTTATGTTCAGAATGCATCCAAAATCAGAAAGATTCCAAGCTGTGGTGAAAGAGTCCCATGATTTATCTTCAAAGACAAGCACTTTGTTAACTGAACAAGTTCTAACCAGATGTTAATTGAGCATAAAATTACAAAACTTGGCTAGCACCATGGCAGATTGTAAATCCACTAGGTAGAGGATAGATTGACCTCTGTGTCCTATGTTGCACTGAGCATGATTTGGGTAGTCTATAAATACAAAGTAAATGCAACTGGGAGATATTTGGAGTTCAAACAACACATATAGAAAGAAATGTCTTGTCTATTCATATTTTTACTAGTATTTTATTGGTAGTAAAATACAGAATCCTACCATTTCATAAAATACTTTAAGATCTATTAATACAATTAACACTTTCTTCAACACCATAACTTGAATATTATTTTTATTATTTTGTAGATAAATTACACTCGGAAAGCTTTCCCAGTCCCCACCCCACCCAAAAAAAAAAAAAAGGTGCTATGAAGTATCAGAGTGATTATGTGAAACATAATCTTTGCTCAGAAATCTCAGGGGAAAAATTTCTCTGAGGTTTTCTGTTATGGTTTGGATGTGAGATGTTCCATAAAATCTCATGTGAGATTTTGTGCGGGAAGGCTCAGAGGTAAAATGATTGGGTTATGAAAGTCTTAACCCAACCAGTGAGTCGATCCCCTGATAGGGCTTAACTGGCACCTCAAGGCAGGTAGGGTGTGGTTGGAGAAGGGTTGTTTGTGGATATGTCATTTGGGTTTGTATTTTATATCTGGCATGGATTTTTTCTCTCTGCTTCCCAATCATCATGTGAGCTACTTATCTCTGCCACACTCTTCCACTATTATGTCCTGCCTCACCTCAAGCCCAAAAGAATGGAACCAGCCTTCTATGGACTAAGATCTCTGTAACCATGAACCCCTAAATAAACTTTTCCTTCTAAAATTGTTCTTTGTCAGATCTTTTAGTCACAGCAATTAAAAAGCTGACTAAAACTTTGTCTACCAAACATACTTCAACCTAATTTGATCAATAAATTCATATACACTCAGTTTGAATCAGACTAACATTAATGTCAGTTAATACATTAATATATATCCTATTTAGTAGATACCTAGAACTACTGTAGATTCCTTGAAGTATCTTACTAGGACATTACATATTTATACACACACATAGTGCAATAGTAATGTAAAAGTTCCTGTTAATATCCTCAAAAACATGTTCATCCTCTTTGCTCAAATCTTACCAAGCATGTAAAGTGGGTGGCATTTACCCTCTGCCTACATTTCATTATTATCCTCTCCCCAACTACTTTCCTATTCCATGGTTAATGCAATCATTGTATTGAAATGGAGCCTTCCCTAATCATTGGTGATTTTCAAATGAAGAAGTTCAAATATTTTTCCTTAGTCTTCCTCTTTCATGGCCTTCCTATATCCTTTGAAACTCTTATTATTCTTTCCCTTTTTTATTATTTTTCTGGTCAATCTTCTGTGAATTGCCTTTCTTCCCTATGATTCTTCAACTTCAAGTTCTTGCATCCTGTATATCCACACTTGTAAACTCCCCAACCTTGGTGATAAGATTTCTTCTGAATCATATAATTAGCCCTGAACTCAATAGACTAGAACCAAACTTGACCCCTACACTGAACACTAGCTTCCCTTTGACTTGCTAGTGTCTGACAGTGTCTATCATCATCGCTATCATCTGCAGTTGAAGACTTTCTCTTTTTATTCTTCCAGTAGTTGAGACCAAAAAGTTATCTCTTCATCGTCATTGTCTTTACTTACACCATATTTCAGTACAAAGGTGGGAAGATAGCTTTAGTCAATGAATCTATATAAACAACAGATCTGCACAATTGTAATCCAGGTTACAGAGGTTGGACAGGTAGGGAAATCCAGGTATCTATAGGAATAAGCTTGACAATGACAAAAACAATTAGAAAGTTCCAAAGAAAAAGCCAACATTGTATTTATAATTACATACCAAAATTGTGTGAATCTGACCTTTAGGCAAATTAACTTGAAAGAGTTGATGGACTTTAGACAGTCTTTAATTGAATCCATTATATGACCTATAAACTATGTGATAGTGGATAGAAATATTATATTTTTGATTTGGATAATGAGTTATAGTGTTCAAGACAAAATATTAGACTTTCCTCATTCATTCCAAAACTTTAAAATTGGTCTAATTTAGTAGCCTTGCTATCATTTATTTTATTCCAAATTTGTCTCTCAGAATGACATTCATCTGGCATCTTTGCTTCTGAAGCATGCAGAATTCAGGGTCATAGACATGTCATCTTTAACAACGTATTTTACCTCAGATGGAAATTCTGAATGTCTTTTAGGCTAATTGCTGCCAAAAGACAGAAGACAAATGAAATGTTCAAATGATACTGAGTGGCTGTCTATTGCTTTTAGGTGAGTATGCTCAGCATCTCCTTTTTGAGATGTTTTCTCATGCAGAAAATAAATACATTTAATTTTTGAGACCTCAAGAATATCAGTGAGGCATAGAGGCTAAATGCGTAATAGACTGGAGTGCCACCAACCTCCAAATTCTCAGTCTTTCTCTTTGGGGTACAACATAGTGGAATCTACCTGGAAAGAAGTTTTGAGCACTTTATATCTTGATATTATTCAATGGCTCACTGAGAAGCTGGCAAGAGAAGTTCTCTTCTCTGGAGTGATTATTTTTCACCATGAATTGAGAGCTCAATTAAATTTAATAATTGTGTGGAAAAATTGTCATCAAAATTCTAGAAGGCAATTCATGACACGTGCTTGAGAAACAGCAGAAATTTAAAGTTTCATTGAGGATCATAAATTTAATGAGGTCCTGAAGTCAAAGTATCACACAGAAAACAACCATTAATATTCTCATTTAAAAACTTTTCTCAGTGTCAAAATTCTCCCATGAAAGAAATTATTTACAGTGCATTGTTTGAAGAAAGGGTGTCTGTTTTGGATTATGGTATTATAGTTTTCAGTTTTTATGAAAGGATTTAAAAGGGTTCATTCAACATATGTTTAATTTTTTTCATTTCACAGAACACATGTGGGCCCATGCATGTGTGTGTGCGCGCGCTTGCGCACACACACACACACACACACACAAATATGGGTTCCATTTCAATCCCCAACTTGCATAAAGGAATATAGGAAGGTTGTTTGTATACATCCGTGAAACACAATGATGGAATCATGACAGGAAGTATAATGAATTAACAATTTGTGTTTGACTGATAACATTTGGTTTTCTCCTACGTAGGATGGAAAGAAACCTTGGTGGAGAAGAAGCATGGTGCCCATCCCTATGTCAGGCCAGCGTTCTGTTCTCTGCTTCTTAAAGTGAAAAAATTTTCATTTCATCTGAGACTGTCTGGGTTATGAGGATCATGTTACATTTCTTTTTTTTTATTTATTTATTTGGTGCATTATAACTGTACATAATGATGGGATTTGTTGTTACATATTTGTAGGTGCATATAATACAGCAACACAATTTGATCAATATCCCCTCTCAGAACCCTCTCACCTCACTCCTCCTATCCCCTGATCCAATCCTTTGCCTCTTTTTCTGGGTCATATATTTTTCCTAAAATACTCAAGTATAGTGACATAATTCTTAAAACCTATGAAGAACATTTCTACATATATACAATGATAGTAAATATGGTAACATAAGTGTTTGGAATATACCTTGTACTGACTCACTTCAAATGTTTCCCCTTCTCCTCCCCTTTTTTTACCCCTTGTTCTTTTCAGATATATTTGACAATAGGATTAAACACTTACATTTTTTTAAAGACACCCAGTATACTTTTTTTTTCAAATTCCTACTGTCTCCCCACCCCTTCTCCTTTCTCTTTCCTTTATTGGTCTTTTCTGTTGTTTACTAAATGATTTTCCTCCCTTTTTTAGTGATGTGTTGAATTATATATTGATGAAATTCACTCTGTTATGTTCTGGACATGAGCAAGTTAACTCTGATTCCATTAACTTTCCATATTTCATTACTCCTTCCTCAATTTCCTTCCCCATTGACTATTCCTCTGTTCTGTTTCCTATTTTGGGTTAGCTTCTATATATCAGAGAGAACACTCAATCTTTGTTTTTTTTCCATACTGGCTTATTTCACTTACCATGATATTCTCCAGTTTCATGCATTTGCCAGCAAATGACATAATGCCATTCATCCTTGTGATGAATAATACTTCACTGTGTGTATATGCCACAATTTCTTTATCCTTTTATCAGTTGATGGGATGGGCACCTTGGTTGGTTCCACAGCTTAGCTACTGGAAATGAGCTGCTCTGAACATTGATGTGGCTGCATCCGTGTAGCATGCTGCTTTTAGATCCCTTGGATATATACTAAGGAGTGGGATGGCTGGGTCAAATGGTGGATTCATTCCTAGCTTTTTGAGGACTCTTCAAACTGCTTTTCAGAGTGGTTGTACCAGTTTTCAGTCTGGACAACAATATATAAGTGTACCTTTTCCCCCACATCTCCATTAATATTTGTTGTTCATATTCATGATTCTTGCCTTTCCAAATAGAATGAGGTGAAATCTCAGCATGTTTTTAATTTGCATTTCTCTAATTGCTGGCAATATTGAGCATTTTTCATATATTTATTGACCATTTGTATTTGTTCATTTGAGAATTGTCTGTCTGTACCAGTACCATGCTGTTTTTGTTATTATAGTTTTCTAGTATAAGTTGAAATCTGGATTTTAATTCTTCCAGCTTCACTTTTCTCACTAAGGATTGCTTTGGTTATTCTGGATCTCTTATGTTTCCAAAGGAATTTTATGACTGCTTTTTCAAATTCTGTGAAGGTGATTGAAATATTACCTAAAGCACTATACAGATTCAGTGTAATATCCATCAAAATTCCAGGTTACATTTCTTTGGCATAGTCACAGGCCAATGAGGCCCACAGGGAAGTCTCGACTGCTGTTTTGTTCTGTGGGTACTTGGTTACGTCCCTTGGCCTTTCTCAAATGCCTTTGGTTGACACAAACTCAAGACTCTGCAAGAATGCTGGAACTGTTAAATGGATATCTTTCCCTGGAATTGTTTCATTCTCCTGGACCTTGATTCTTTGCTGCTGTTGGAGTATTTCTGAGGTATATTTCACATTTGCTGAGTCCTTAGGGGATGTGCACTGCAGTTATCTATTCTGCACACTTGCTAGGTTAATTCACCCATTAATGGTTCAATTTGTCTCCCTTGCCTGCCTTATTTTTCCTTTCTCATTATGATTTCTGAGATCAGATCCCAAATAAACTCCCTGCATCCATATTCTTTACTTAGATCTTTTAGAGGAATCCAAACTAAAAGTTACCTTGAGGCAACTCTTTGACTGCATTAGAAGGAATTCCCTGTAACATGGATAGGGTGTGGTGACAAGGACAATGATGAGGAGTGGGCATTGATGGAGATGCACCATAGGAAAAAAAATTAATGAACAATTCAAGAGCATATTGAAAATATTTTAGTTCAGGAATACTAGGGAGAATAATGATAAGAAATACCTATCAATGTTATGCAGTCAAAGCACATCTCAATGGAAAGATTATTTTTGTCTAAATAAAAAGACCATAAGAGCAAGGAGTTTTGTTGTGTTATATATTCAAGCACCAAAATAGTATCTGGCATAAAGAAAGTTTTCAATAAAGCCATATTGAATTAGTAAGTAAACATGACTTCCTTAGGAGCCAAAGATAGATGAAGAATGGGAAAACTGAAATAATGCATACATGTATAGATGTATGTGTGTGTGTGTGTGTGTGCGCGTGCACATATGCACACAAATACATATATAAACATTATGGCTATCAATAAATCAATCTTTTTCTTTTTTTAATTTTTGTACCAGGGATTGAACCCAGGGGCACTTAATCACTGAGCCATATCCCAGCCCTTTTTATTTTTTATTTTGAGACAGAGTCTTGTAAGTTGCTTAGGGCCTCACTAAGTTGCAGAGGCTGGCTTTGAACTTGTGATCCTCCTGCCTTGGCCTCCTGAGTCACTGGAATTATAGGAATATGTCATCATGCCTAGTCTCAATCTTCATTTTTAAGTGTTATTTAAATGTAATAGATTTTAGGCTTGGGGCCTCTCTCTTCATTTATAAGATTGATTTAATCTAGAATTTAGCCCTATATAGCTAGCATAATGGAGTTCCTAGTAGATGTCAGGCACATTATATGCATTTCTGCTATTTAATTTGCAAGACTTTTGTTAATCATTTTGTATCATGTGTAATGTGACAAAGGTCCACCATTCTAGACTTTTTAATAATTCCCCACATCATTTTTTCTAGCATATTCTGCTTTTACTTTTTCATCTAGCCAGGTTATTTCATATTGTGATATGTAAGGCACATCCAAGTTTCCCCTCTCCTAACAAATAAATTACTTTGTAACTTATCTGATGCTACTGTCTTTAAAAACTACTTGTTTTCTATTTTTAATAAATTCCCACGTGAAGCAAATCAATAAAATCAGATACAAAAATGGAGATGTAACAACAGACTCAACCAAAATCCAGGAGATTATGAGAACTTATTTTGAAAATTTATACTCTGCCAAGTTTGTTAATTTGGAAGATATGGACAGATACTTGGCCACATACGACACTCCCAGATTAACACTGGAAGGCATTGAAAATCTAAACCAACCTATCTCAGGTACTGAAATTGAAGCAGCAATCAGAAGCCTTCCAGAAAAGAAAAGCCCTGGACCTGATGAAGTCACAGCAGAATTCTAACAAAATTTTAAAGAAGAATTAAGACTGATGCTCTATAAGATTTTTGATGAAAGTGAAAGGGTCGGAGCACTACCAAACACTTTTTATGAAGCAAATATAACACTGATACTAAAATCCAAAAAAGGCACATTATGAAAAGAAAACGACAGACCAGTTTCCCTGATGAACATAGATGCAAAAATCCTTAATAAAATTCTAGCTAATTGGATCCAAAAGTGCTTTAAAACGATAATAAATCATGATCAAGTAGGTTTAATTTCCAAGAAAACAGAGCTGATTCAACAATTGCAAATCAATAAGTGTAATTTACCACTTAAATAGAATTAAATATAAAAATCATATAATCATCTCAATCAACACCGAAAAGGCCTTTGATAAAATTCAACACCCTTTTATGCTTAAAACTCTGGAGAGGAGAGGGATCAAGGGAAAATATTTTAACTATGCAAGATCCATTTGTGACAGACCCATACCTACATTATGCTCAATGGAGAAGAACTGAAAGCATTTCCATTGAATTCAGGAACAAGACAAGGCTGTCCACTTTCACCACTCTTATTCAATATAGTCCTTGAAACCCTTACCAGAGCTATTAGACAAGACAAAGAACACAAAGGAATTCAAATAGGAAAAAAGAAGTCGAGTTGTCGCTATTTGCTGATGACATGATCCTCTACCTACAAGACCCTATAAGCTCGACCAGAAGACTTCTAGAGCTTGTAAACAATTTCAGCAAAGTTGCTGTCTATAAGATCAACAACAATAAATCATTAGCTTTCCTATACTAAAACAACAAGTCCACTGAGAAGAAATCAGGAAATCTGTCCTATTCATCATCTCCTCCAAAAAATGAAATACTTGGGCATAAATCTTACAAAGGATGTTAAGGACCTCTACAATGAAAACCAACAAACTTTAAAAAAAGAAATTTCAGAAGATCTGAGTAGATGGAAAAACATTCCATGTTCATGGTTAGGTAGAGTCAATATCATCAAAATGGCCATTCTACCCAAGGCCCTATACAGATCTAATACAATCCCTATCAAGATACCAATGTCATTCTTCACAGATATAGAAAAAGCAATACTTAAATTTGCATGGAATAACAGAAGACTCAGAATAGCCAAAACATTACTCAGCAAGAAGGAGGAAGCAGGTGGTATCTCAGTTCCTGACCTGAAATTATACTATAGGGCTATAGTAACACAAACAGCATGGTATTGGTATCAAAACAGAATTGAAGGCCAACGGAATTGAATAGATGATTCTGAGATGAACCCCATATCTTAAACTATCTGATATTTGATAAAGGGGGCAAAAGCACAGTGTGGAAGAATGATAGCCTGTTCAACAAATGGTGTTGGACAAATTGGACAGCCATATGCAGACAACTGAAATTGAATCCTTACCTTTCACCCTGCATAAAAATTAAATTAAAATGGTTCAAAGATCTGGATATTAAACCACCAACTTTACAATTGCTTGAAAAAGAAGTAGGATCAACATAGGGGTCGGCACTGCCTTCCTTAACAAGACTCCCATGGTGCAAACAGTAAAGTCAAGAATAAATGCATGAGATACAATTAAACTAGAAAGCTTTTGCAGCTAAAGATTTAGTCAAGAGTCTCAAGACAGAGCATACAAAATGGGAGAAAATTGTTGCCTGCTACACCTCAGACAGAGGGCTAATATCCAGAATATAAAAAGAACTAAAAGAAAAAAACCAAACACCAAAATCACAAATAATCCAGTCAATAAATAGACTTTGGAACTAAAAAGAAACTTCTCAATGGAGGAAGTCCAAAAAGCTCATAAATGTATGAGAAAATGCTCTACATTACTATCAATAAGAGAAATGCAAATCAAAACTTCACTGAGATTCCACCCAACTCCGGTCAGAGTGGCAAAAATGAAGAATACAAACAATGACAGATGCTGGAGGGGATGTGGGAAAAGAAGAATACTGTTAGATTGCTGGTGGGACTGCAAACTGGTATAGCCACTCTGGAAAGCAGTATAGAGACTCCTCAAAATATTAGGGCTGGAAATGCCTTTTGACCCAACTATCCCACTCCTGGGTATCTTCCCAAAAGAGCTAGTACTGGCATATTATTTAGATACAGCTTCTTCAATGTTTATAGCAGCTCAATTTACTATAGCTAAATTATGGAACCAACCCAGATGCCCCTCACTTGATGAGTGGATTCAAAAACTTTGGTACACATATTCAATGGAATACTACTCAGCTGTTAGAGAAAACAATATTATGGTATTTGCAGCCAAATGGATGGAGATGGAAGAAATTATACTAAGTGAAATAACCCAAACTCAGAGACTCAAGGTGCAAATGTTTTCTCTCATTTATGGAAGCTAGAATACAAACATAAATAGTATGATAGATGGCTAAGCTAATAATAACCTCAACATGTATGAATTTTTACATGATCGTGGGGAACCTTGCCTAGGATGCTGGGGGATGTAGGGAGGAGGGAAAGGAAGGGGAAAGGGAATAGGAAGGATATCAAGGAGACCAGAGGGAGGTGGTTCAGGGGAATCTAATCATAGGGGAACCTCCGACTTCCATGAGAAATCCAATTAACTTGGGGTTTAAGTAGGGGGAAACATGGAACCATGGGGAACCCAAGGGGAGAAACCATGGAATGGCACCAGCCCTGGCTTGTTCTGCTATTATACTTTTGTTCTTGATTGTTTGATGATGATTCCCTCCTAATTGTAAGACCATGTTTAACGAATTAAAAAAATGTGATAAAAAAAATTCCCACTTGTATTTGAGTCTAAGTCTGTGCTCTCTATCTTGTTTCACTGAATTTTACCATTAGCTTTAAAATAATTTTTATTCCTTTTTAGATTCCATAATTTAGCAAAGCATTATCATGTTGGTTCCCTTTGTCCAGATTAATTTTCAAGGTTTCATGAGAAGGAAGATGAATTATTCTAGATTATGGCTGACTGAGACTGGAGAATAATGATTGTTGGTGTTTTTCCTAAAACATAACCACAATTCCCACTGACACTTATCTCACACATAGGAAGTAATTTCACTCACCTGTAAAGTCCCTGAGAATTATAAAGGATTCTATTGATCTATGTCATCTAATTTAATCTCTCTGTGTATATCCTACAGCTCTGGTTTCCTGTACCTTGCTATCAAATGATCTGCAGTTGCAAGACCCTGTCAGCCTCCGCTTAAAATCTTCATTGTGTGTGATCTATGAATCATAACATTAATCACTTCAGGATTATCAACTAGGTTCTTTTTCTCATAAATTACTGAAATAAAACACATATAGAAAAGTTACATTCCTCTACTTTTTCAGCAAATCCCCAAACTTTATATGTAATAATCATTTTCATAATAGCATTTGTACAGTAATTGTGTTACAAATCATAAATATGAGATGATTCTATATTTAAACATTTTTTTCAAGCTTTATATAAATGTGGCTGTTGGTAACAGGTTAAATGTAACAAATAGAGATGCATTCATCTGTCTATGGCATATGAAGCCTATCTACACACTTGTGTTTCAACACTATGAATACACACACATGTAATATTAATGTAAATGAGCACACAGATAATTAGGTTTGTCTCATTTTTCCATTTCATCTTATTGAGCAAGAACTAAGACTTTAAATGACTTAGAAACCTATCCCTATTGGCATCATAACTCCACATTTAACTACAAACTGTTTTTGTGCTTCTTTTCCTCCAACTATCCTCCTCCTTTATCTCCTTGATACACCCTACACAAAGTCTTCCTATGCCCCCTCCCCAAAATCTCAGCTCTGAAGAAAGATGTTAAAGTTTCTGTAGGTTTGAAAAAAATATGCTGCAAAATTGTAAAGATGTAAATAAAGCTAGATGTTTCTGAGATTTCAGATTTCCAATGAATTATGTAACTCAACCTTTTTTCCCCCTTGTGTGGTATATACATTGCAGCTGCCTACTATTATGTAGAGAGAATAGAGGTACCTAATTCTAGCTGCTCCTGATAGCTGCTTTCTGTACTATTGGGTCAAAGTCGTATGTCTGAATAAACAAGAAATGTGTAACTCTGTCTCAACATGAGAAGTCCAGTTGAGAAAAATAACCAGTAGCTTCAATTTAGAAAATAGTGGGAGTATTAGGATTTGCAGACCTTATAACCTCTACTATCCCTATTGCCATCAGTTCCATTTGTTAGTCATATGCTATCTTCCAAAGAGAGTCATATTTCCTCCGATTTAGAAAGATCATTTCATTGTCATGCTTGTTCAGTCCTCCCTAGAGCAAGGAGTGGTATAATATGTGTGCCTAAGCTTTAAAATACTATTTTAGTTTTTACCTTTTATGATTTCAACCTTGACCTCTGACCTTTCAGAGGTCACTTTTAACCAGTAAACCTTCTCTAGATCTTAAAACAGAAGCTACACATCCAATACTTACATACAATTACCTTGATATGCCACCATATTAACAATTATTTTTGTTATATGATATAACTGCAACCAGCATTAAATCAGAACCCATAAACCGATAAATTGTTTTGCTACTGGGCTGTTAGCAAACTGCTAAGAATGCTTAGACCCATCCCCAGAAAAACCAACCCAAAGCTAAAGTTGCACTTAAAGCAAATTCTCTCAGGAAAAAAAGAAAAGAAAAGACATCAGATATATTAATGCCCTTCTTAGAAGATGAGTTCATCCTATCTAATATGCATTAGAAATAATCTACTCATTTGATGAAAGGTTTGCAAGGCATGAATAAAGGGCCAGGCTGCTTGTCTACAGCATCAATTAACAGAATCACACAAAGCCCATTTCAGTGGCCTATTTTCTCAGGCCAGCCATCAGTGTAATTATCCACATTAGAGAAATTTTCTGAGCTTCAGGAGAGGTTCACAAGTCAAAGGGAGCTGAAGTTCACTCTGAGGAATTTAACTAACTGTTTGGTTTTAATATTTCCTCATCAAATAATCTCTAAGATATCAAAAGAAACCATTTCCTCTGCTCCTGATAAGGAATCATTATTTCTTCTGCACTGGTGTCAACACAAAGGTGACAACGCAAAGTCACTTCTGCAATCTGATGCAGGCTCTCAGAAGGGGAACACATAAATCATGTTTTTTCCCCATGAAATGAAGTCTGTATTGTCAAGTGAATGAAAATTTAGCAATAGAAAATGCTGAACAATTTTCTTAAGGGATAAAAAATATAGATCCCATTCATGAAAACTAAAGATACATTATTTGGCTATAATTTCCTGTATTCACTGTTAAAAAAGCATTGATGTGGAATTATTTATTTGGATCAATAGGTAAAAAACAGACTCAAATAAAAAATTAGATATTTATTTTTAAAAAACATGCAGGACAAGGGAGGAAAATGTATAGTTTGTGACTAGCCAAGGCCAATGGGCCAGACACACAATTCCATATGGTAGGTAATAGAAGTCTAAGAAAGAAATTGACATACCTTAATGGAATCCTTCTTCTGACAAGGAGGTTTAAACCAAATTTTGCCTAACACAACTCCAGAGTAAATGGAATCACATACTTGATAAAGGATATTACCTAGGGCTGGAGTGGTGGCTTTGCAGTTACAGCGCTTGCCCAGCATGTGCAAGTACTCAGGTTCAAACTCCAGCACCACATACACAACTAAGTGTCTCAGCAACAAAAGCCATGTGAAAAATTCAATAAAAAATTGATTCTCTCTGTCTCTCTCTCCCTTTCTCTCTCACTGTCATTCTCTCTCTCTCAAAAAAAAAAAAAAAAAGGATATTATCGAGCATGGGCATGGGCTTGTGTCAGCCAGTGAAGTACACATTTTTCATAAGGAAGGTATATAACAAAAAGATAAGCACACTGATTGATAAGTGTGCAAGGGCAATGTTTCAAAAGCAACCTTCCCTTTTTCTCAGTCTGATGATCGCTCTCTCACTTGAAACTCACAGTGGTGCCCAGAAATGTCTTACACATGGCTAAGCATGTTAACTTCATTATTTCATTCATGAAAAAATAATGAATATACAAACACACATATACATTTACATATATCACATGGCCCAACAGATGGTATTTAAATAAACATTCACCAACCATATTTCTCGATCTGATTTCACATGCAGCCCTTTAAAAAAATAGTTAATACTTAAAGATAGTAGCTGAGGTTTATATGCATTCATATGTGTGTGTAAGTTTATGTATATGTGCAACTTTCTTGTTGATATCACATTCCTCTTTTAACATAATTATAGTGGCTCAGCATCAGTGAACACTGAAACTGCCCTTATTAAGGTAGTAAAAGAGACCAATCTTTTCTTAGATTAGATGGTTAGATTTAGATGGGCTTTTTTCCAGGTATTTTAGATCAGCAATAGAAAAGCCTAACAGGGAGAAAGATTTTTCATTGTTCCTATTATACGTATAATGGAATGAAATATACTTGTGGCCGATTTCAACAGAGCTCAATTGGTATTTACGTAAGAGATGCTGGCATGAAACTTGTCTGCTAACAATGCACTAAGTAAGGTCTCAGCCCAACAGTTTAAAGCTCTTGAAGCCCTATGAAAATGTGATTCCCACAGTAACTGCATTTATATTTTGTTACAGAGAAAGCACACCCCCATCTCCACCATACCCTAACCCACCCCAGCTGAATTTCAAGCATCAATGAGTTTCACAGTATGAGCATTAACTAAAAGATTGAGAAAGAGTTGCTCAAATCTTTTCCCCCACTCCATATTAGCCCAAAGGTGCCATTTTAATATGAAACAAGGATGAATAAATGGTGATGAGGGCAGGGAAGATAATAATGAATATCTACCTACTACTGAAATTACACTGGTTAACATTTCCAAGGGATATGGAGTTTCATGTAAGTTCCTATAGACAGTGAATGGTTTATTTTGAGATGTGAATTGATTTCCTTTTCAAATTACTAATGATGATTTAAAGTGAAGGATGATAAAATTCAGTCACAGACAGGAGAGTAACAATTGTGTAATTCCAGAGATCTAATGTATTCTTCAAAATACCATTCCTAACACCATTACCTGGGTCTAACAACACACCAATATTACTATTATGTTCACAAGGAGAATAATTCCTGGAGAAACATGGGATTCACATCTGCAAGCAGATGAATGAACCAAAGCTAGACAGAAATGTTCCTGACTTCCAAAGTTCATCCACAGGGCTGAAACTTCATATAATGTTTTTTTGTTGTTACTGTTCCTACAATCACATTTGCCCAATATTACATGAAACCTAATGCAATCTTTTTTTCCACTGGTATTTTGTACTTAGTTGTCCACTAACAAATTTTTGCTACAGTCCCACCTACATACACACTTGCACACACAAAAGGGCTGCATTCCCTCTGCTCATTTCAGTTATTCTGAAGTTTAATGCAGAGGACTGAGGGGCTGATTTCATGATGGTTATCAACACTAGTATGACAGGTGCAATGAACACATCAGGATTGCTGGTTTTTAACCAGTTGTCCAGTTTTGAGGAACATGCTTCAATTTTGCCATGTTTTTTTTTCAGATCTATCAAAATTAAAATTGCTTTAGGAAAATGTACGGAGAATAATTACATATGTTAGAAGGCTGTACCGTTTTTCTTCAATGTATTTTTTTTAAATAATATTAAGCGGGGCCATGTGATTTAGGAAAATCAAAGAATCAAGCAATAATTATACATTTACTGTATAGCTGTAGCATGTGAGGTCCCTTGGGAGATGTATTATATGTGTACAAAGGAACCAATAACATATCTGTGGTGAACCAGACTAAAAGAGAATGATTTATTTGAAGAGTAGTAAAGGAAGGAAAGCAGGAGAACACCTGAGCCAAACCTCTCATACCACAATACAAAAAGAATGGCCAGCAGTGATCTGAGAGGCACATAACCGGGGGACAGGTTAAAATATAGGGGAAAACGGGAGACACTGTGAAGTTGTGGGGCGCTAACTGTACATGGGGCTGTGATAGAGGAATGGCTCTGCACTGTGGAGTAACAGGAAATACTTCATGGAAAATGAAACTTACACTGGCAGGGCATTTGAAACAGCAAAATTTAGGTTGGTCAAATGAATGATTAAAGGGATTCTGGGTGGGAAGAGAGCAGTATGAAAAAAGGCACAGGACTAGGAATGACTACAACTGTCCCCAAAACAGGAGGAATGGAGCTGTACCAGGATACTAAGTTTGAGAAAACTAGCACAGGAATTTACTCTGTAGGCACTTTAAAAGTCAAAACAAAAAAATATATATTATTTGAAACAATAAGTTGTATGAGTGTGCAAGTTCATCTCCCATAAGGAAAGATTGGTTTGATTTCTCTGCGTATTTATTTACCATTACCTAGTTAAAGCAACAGGAAGGAGATGTGATGAACAGGAGTATGAGCAGGGCAGGGACAGAAGTTACTTCAGAAGAAAAGTGTTTCTACATAACAATGGATGTGCTTACAGTGAGTGGTTGAAAGAATGCTCATTTAAGCTGTCAAGTCCAGTGGCTGGCCATGCTCAGTTTATCATTTTTTCGTTGGGGAAGTCTTGTATTTTTTAATTGTATAGACCTAAGACCCCAAACTTTGTTCCTGAGCGTCCAGAGTTTATTACTGTAATCTGAGCAATGAAAACACTAGCATGTACACGGCAATGAACCTCAATAAGTAGCAATGACCCAAAAAACTCCAATCTAATCATATTTAACTCTCTTCATTAAAAATGTGAAAGCAAAAAGTTTGCATTTATCTTTATAAAAGGCATTAAGATGAAAGAATTATCCTTGTATTTAAACTTCATTTTCCAAATTAATATTTTTTTTAAGAGAGGAACAGTGAGAAAGAAACAGAGAATTAACTTTTATTTGGTTTTCATGTGACCTTCATTGCTCAGACACTTCATTGGGTCCATGGTGCTGCGTTTCAAACTCCTGTCCTTGTGCATGTCAGGCAAGTGCCATAACCTTTGAGCCACCGCTCCATTCCCAGTGTTTTTTTTAAGTAGATGATATAGCTTTGATCACAGGCCTTAAGTGATCATTTATAAAACAAAACTGATATTAGCAGTCACCAGTAAATGTGTTTGAACAACCTTACATTTCTCTCCAAGAAGTTTACATTTTCACTGGCTGCCACCTCTGATCAAAGCCTAAGTAATGTTTTCTAACTGGACACAAAAATGTAAAAATACTTTTGATAACGGTTTCCTTTTCACAAGCCTAAAAACTACATACATCCAAAACAGTAATACACTAAATTTCTGACTTATCTGGAAATCAGTCAAACCTTTTCAAATCTTCATCTGACTCCCTAAACAAATAAAAATATTTGATCTCTTATCGTTACAAGTCTCTGATCATATACACCAATACGTGAAAGAAAATAACTGTTGTAGAAAGGCAACTACTGTGTTGTAGAAATACCTTACCTATATTTCCTATTTTTATAGTGACTGCATATTTTCTACAAAAGGGAGGAAATGAAAATCATATTTCTGTTTTTAAAACAAAAGCATTAAATGCATCTCAGAGGGAATCCATAATTTAAATGACACATTTGTAGATGTTAATCAAATTCCTAACAAACTTCATAAATACATGCTTGTGTAAGTAATCTCTATAAAATTAGAAATACTATGCATAAACCAATCCCCAACAATCTCTGAGGCTTCATTGAATATATAAAATAGAAAGAACAAAGATTACTCAATTTAGAAGATTGAAACAAAGGATTGAGGATCCTGACATCCGTACATTGATTCTTTTCTCTCCTGCCCATAGAGCACACTTTCCAAAGAATTGTAAACAGATTTTGAAACAGTATTAGTGCTTATTACTACATTTTTTATGTGAGATGAAAGATATTTTCAGTCCCTGATTTGAACACATTCACTGTACCATAGGGAATATCATACTAAAATACTGACTTCTCATTACATTGCTTTGATAACCAGTCAGAATATTGCAGAGTATCTGGCAAGGGTTATTAAAATCTGAGCAAATCAAGAGGTTCCATCCAAATTTAAACCTGTTATTTGTGCACTGCATGTTAGATTTTAATATTTAGGGCCTTTTAAGAATAATTAGTGTGACCACCACACCTGTCTGCATACCTGCTCTCCCGGAATGGCTATTAGCTCTAGTAACACTTTTAGTGGTTTTTTTTACATAATAAAGCAATTATACTAAACTCTTTAAAAAGTTCAATCAGTACATTGCAACAAAGTTTCTGGAAAACAAGCTGATAACATTTATCAGGAGCCTAACACATTCAACCTTTGCTTTAGTAATCCCAGTTTGAGGATTTTTAATTCATGTCTCTCCACATATTTATCATATATCAACCATGTTCAAGGCACTATGCTAGTTGCTGGTTTAACTAAATGAAGGAAACATGTCAGACAGGCTTTCTACCCACGAGTAATTTCTTTCAAAGTTAAAACAATCAATCAAAAATTACACTAATAAATATGATAATTAGAGCTGAGTCCTATGAAGCAAATACACCACTGCTATGAGAAAAGAGGTGATTTGTCCTACTTCAAGATATCAGTGATGATAGCCCTAAAAAAGTAATACTTGAACTGTTTAAAGCACAGAAGTAAACTAAATAAAATGCCTGGTGCGAAATCAGCAAGTTCAAAGTCCAGAAGCAGAAGTAAGCCACATACAAGACCCTGACAAAAAGCAGAATAACAGTATTAGAGAGGGTGAGAGGAATGGCAAGTAATATAAGACTAGAGAAACAGAGTCAAAAGATGAGTAGGCATTATCAAAGAGCTATCCTAAGAGAAAAGAAAAGCAATTGAAGGTTTCTAAGCAGGGTGGCAAAATGGAAATATCTGTGCTTCCTACAGATTCAAGTTCAATTTAGAAAAAGGCAATAATGAATATACAGCATTGAGAATGCTATGTTACAGGTACTAAAATCAGGGTATGATGGTGATAGATGGAAATTGATATATTTAAGATATAATATCAATAATACCGACTCCAGATGGTGATGAAAGGGTAATGTTACCCTAAATTTTTCTAACTGGATACAGGGTAGTGCCATTCACTAAGATACAGAAAATACTTTATAATGGCCTTGCAGAGTGTGTGTGTGTGTGTGTGTGTGTGTGTGTGTGTGTGTGTAAGAGTCACAAGTAAGTTTATTTTGGACTGGTTGAGAGTGATTTCCCTTTGAGTCATGGAAGACCTAATGCCAAATAGACAGGATGTATTTTAATAAGAGCTCTGGCCTAGAAAGAAATATGAATCCTTAGGACACAATTAGTAATTGAAGACACAGGTTTGAGTGAGAGTTCATGAAAGAGAGAATCAATTTTAATTAGTTTTTCATGTGGCTTTTGTTGCTCTGACACTTCATTGTGAACATGGTTCTGGGGTTTGAACCTGTGTTCTCACGCGTACCAAGCAAATGTCCTACCCTGGAACCACTGCTCCAGCCCTGAGCCCTAATATTTAATAGTTGGATTAAAGAAGATAACTTTGCATGTGGACAGAAATATTATGTAGTGGAAGTGGGAGGAAAACCAGGAGTGCATTTTCTGGGTGACAAGGGAAGAAAGGGGTTCAACAGAAAGACTACTCAGCAAATAAGATAAAGACAAAGACAACACCACATTGGAAATAGCAAAATACAAACTCTTGGTAAAATTCTCAACAATTATTTTCCCTTTTACTATTAAGAGAATGGATTAAGTTTACATCAATATAAGCACTTCAATGAGAAATTGAAGAAAAATAACAGTTTAACAGAAAATCTCTATGGTTGGGATACAGAATTTCTAAATTCAGAAATTTCTAAATCTGGGGCTGGAGTGGTGGCTCAGTGGTTACAGTGTTTGCCTGGCATGTACAAGCATGCAGGTTTGAACCTCAGCACCATGTACACAACTAAGTGTCAGAGCAACAAAGGCCACATGAAAAACTAAAAAAAAAAAAAAAAAAGATTCTCTATCTCTCTCTTTTTCCCACTGTCCCTCTCTCTTTAACAAAAAATCTTCTAGGGGCTGGAGCAGTGGCTCGGCGATTACGGTGCTTGCCCAGCATGCCCGAGTACACTGGTTCAAGCCCCAGCACCCATGTACACAACTAAGTGTCAGAGACCAATAAAAGCCATGTGAAAAACTCAATAAAAATTGTTTCTTTCTGTCTCTCTCTCACACATTGTTCTTCAGTCTTTAATTTAAAAAAATCATCTAAACTTGTGAATAACTAGTGGTGTAGCAATAAACATTTAACATTCAGAGGCACTTTTTCTATATTATAAGTTTTACTTATTTGACTTTGCTCCCCAGCACTAATGTAATTCTGAAATAGCTCTTGTGAAAAAAAGTTAAGAGAGGGAATTATGGATCAAATATACATATATACTCCATGCATCTCTCTCTCCATCTCTCCTTCTTATTCTCTCATGCTCTCTCTCTCTCTCTCTCACTTACACATTTCACATACAACCACGATATTTCTAATGAGGTGTAACAATATTCAATGTTAACTCACTGTGCAGATTTGTATTTATTTCATTTACTAAGTTTTCTATATCAGAATTTCTAAAACTCTTCTATATATCCTACAAGATGTTCCATGCAAGGAGAAGGATTTTTGTCTAAAAGATGATAAAATCATAGTGTACCCTATTCTTCTTTTCTAGTAGCCTATTAGTATCTTAAAGACTGAGAAGTTCTACAGCAAAGAAAGTGATTTAATATTGTCTACATTATAGCTACCAAAGTTATGTGACCTTGTAACACCTATTTTTTTGCAATATGCTATCAGTTAACATCTAATGAGACATCGAAGTTTTAGGATTCCATAAATAAGTACAAGAAACACTACATCATTTCTATCACTAATTATTCTATATCTCTCTATATATGTGAACATATTAATGACATACACACAGTTAATGTAATTCATATACATACATATATAATCAAATTTTCTATTTTGATTCTGTAGTACTGCACTGATGAATAAATTTCCACAGAAATGTGGCAGCTCTGAATTGAGGAATGCTATACGTATAAAGCACACACCAGATTTTGAAAAATTAATCAAAAACATTGAAAGTATATCATCAATAATTTTATAGTGATTAGATGTTGGAATAATATTTGAATTTACTGAATTATGTAAAGTGTACCACTAAAATTAATTTACCTGTCTCTTCAAGAAAATTTCCAGTAACATGTGTCAATACTTGTGACTTTCAGCTCAGGAGGTCTAAGTTGGAGGATTACAAGTTCAAACCCAGTCTTAGCATCTTAGCAAGGCCTTAATCAACTTAGCAAGACCTTGTCTCAAAATAAAAAACAAAGCAGTTGGGATGTGACTCGGTAGTTAAATGCCCCTGGATTCAATCCCCAGTACAAAAAAAAAAAAAAAAAAAAACTTGTGGCTCATTATCTTTTTATTTTATGGTCAGCACTTCTGTAGACTATTAAAAAGTTAGAAAATTAGAAGTATAGCTATGAAGGGGGAAAGGAGAAAGGGAGGGAGCAGAGGGAGAGAAAAAAGGGGATAATCAATACTATAGATATTGATTCCCATGAGAAGCACCAATATACTCAGGCAGGCATATAAATCTAGCAATTTCAATGTTTAAAATTCATGTATATATAGTCATTTATATATGTAACTTGGAGGAGTTACAGAGAAGGCATGAGCTCAGAAAGTGGGGGAAGCGGGGAGATCCTAGACAAAGATCAGGTTTACGCTACTCTGTCAATATGCATGTATGTGTGACTATGAACCAACAAATTCCTTCATTATATAAGATGATGTTGAACCAATAAAAAAAAGCAAGTTAGAAAATACCCCAAAAAATATAAAGAAAAAACTTATCACTTGAAACTGTAACCTGTACTTAAAGGCTGTCTTTGCTAAGAAGCACTGACTCTTCACTTCAGCATACAGATGACTGGTAAGTAATTAAAAGCAGGATAAAAGCTTGACATCTCTACTTTAATTTTATATCTGTATCTTTTTTTCCTTTAACGTTGGGTCACAATTTTACCCAACTTTGCACATAGACATGTTGATCATTTAAGCAGTGGCCATGTAAAAACTGGTAATACAAGATCATTGGCTCTAAATTTGCCTAGTGTCTCTCTCTTGTCCCCTTCCAGATCGAAGACACCAAACTTAGAGTAAATAAATATTTTTAAGATTCTAAAAAGAAGAGACTTTTAGGAATATCATCTCATAATGGGAGTACCCCACTAAGTGGGAGCAATTATACCATGATAAATTTTGAGGCTCTCCTCTAAGCAGGGACACTCATTTTTTGATGGGATCCAAATTGCTCCCTCAAGTTATAATGACTTCCCTGGAGCCAGGAGGACCTCACAGAACCAGACCTGAGATAATGATCAATCAGAAAAAGAGTTTGTCCAAAACTTTTAACTATGCATCTTTCTTTCCTGCTACTATTGTTTCTTCTTTGCTTAAACCTGATATTTTTGTCAGTATCACTGAAAATAGGGGTGAGATCTCTTCATCCCCACCTCCTTATCTTCCCAGTATGGCTATACTGAGTAAATTGCTTTCCTTATGTAAGATATTATTTTTTCCATTTGACTTTTGGAGCAAATGATTAGACCTATTCTATTGGGACTCCCTGAATTCAGACACCCTATCCACTTTGGTGTGGGATTCCAGAAGCAATATTATCGCCTCACTTTGACCTTAGCAATGCATTTTCTGATGACTTTCTTTTTATCTTTTATTTTATTTTATTGAGAGTTACCCAGATAGGGCTTGAACTCACTGTCCTCCTGCCTCAGCCTCCTGAGTAACTGTGACTACAGGAATGCACCACTGCCCTGGGCTTTGATGGTTATTTTGGGCTTTGATGGTTATTTTTTTATGGGTTTCTTATCAAAACTACGATCACAACAGACTGATAGAGAGATGGATAAAAACTCACTAGCAGAAACTTTTTTTTCTTTTTCTTTTTTTTATTGAGAAATTTATTTGTTACACAATCATATGATTTTAACAAAATAATATCATATGACTATAGATTCTGAAGATTAGATTCACCCCCAAGAGTGCCCCCCCCAATTACCCACCTTTATCCCTCCCCTCCCCTTCCCAAAAAATTTCTAAAAATGTATTAGGTTGTATAACATTACAACTTATCTAGATTTAACACTTGATAATAGAACACCTTTCTCAATGGTCAGGGTCTAGTTCCAGCCTCCACAGATGAGTGAAGACATTCGACCCTTGGTTCTCTGGGTTATGTTGATTTCACTCAGCATAATTTCATCGATAGCCATCCATTCACCTTCAAAGGCAGCAATATCATTGTTTCTAATTGCTTCCCATGGTATTGGACTACATACACATTTTGACCTCCTTCCTCTTCTTTCTAGTAAGCATAATGCTTTAAATAAAATTAAGTGATGTTGGATCACAAAATCATCTAAAAATGTGTACAGTGAAATTAGCATTTGAGTCCAGGGATTTCATCAGGATGTGTCTAAGCAAGTGTCCAGTGTCAGGCTTCTGGTGACCTTGGGGACAGATGGAGAGGAAGGCAATCCAGACTTTAACATAAACAGGAAAGCTCAGGAAGAACTCTTCTTAATCAGATGTTCCCTTTAGTCTAAAAAAGGAAACCACATATAAACCAGACCCCAGTTGCTGTTGCCATTTATTTAACAAAGTTTTAGAAAAGCAGAAACTTCACTACAGTCAGTGATTTATTGCTCAGGGGAGTTCAAGGAAACTCCCTCTTGTGAGCTATTCATTTTCTTGTTCTGAACATCCCAAATTATCTCAGCAGGAGAGGATGTGTGTCCCTGACCTTGGCTGCTTTCTCCAGTTTGTGTTTTCATTTGCTAAATAGGTCACAGCCCATTGTTTATTCTGGCCCACAGCTCCAGCAACACTGTGGGATTCCCTTTCCTCCCCTTAGTCATATACTTTCCTCTTCCTTCTACCTCCACCCTCTGGGACTTGCATAAGCACTTAAGCAACTTAAATTGTGCTTGTGTCCACATGAACAACCAGTTCAGCTGTTTCAACTGAATGAGATGGTCTATGATTCTATTCAGTCTACTAGGCAGACAAATGAATGGAAAATACTCCTGTTTGAAGTTTGCCATTGCAAAGATGGACTAACTGGCTTACTTGAGTGGATTGTCACTTTCTAACTAACTACAAATGTGTGTTTAGTGGCCATAGCCTTTTTTCTTTCTGGTTTTATGTCTTCTGTCTTCGACCAACTTTTTCAATTTTCCTATCTGTGTTACACACCCTCTCCCCAATCCCCACGGCCTAGTAAGTATATCAAAAATAATAATGATACTTGCTTTCATGATTTCAAATATCACAAATCAGGACCCCAAGATGACGATCTGAAGAGAGACGGCTTCCCCAGCGGCTCTGAGACTGAACAGGGAAATCCCCAGATCTTCTTCAGTATTTTGAGGTGCGTTTGGAGGATTAGCACCTTGAAACCCCAGTCCTAATTTGCTCAGTGGTTTTGAGGAGCAGTGACGTGGGAGAAACCAGTGGAATTTTATTTTTCTCCCATTCCGGCTGGGACACCGGCGTGTGGCCACTCTCCCTTGCTTACTTTCCGCCTGGGACTCAGGGTGGAGACTAACAGTCTGTGAACACAGTGGCGCGGAAAACCCACAGTGCTTTAAAGAAAGCATTTTTGCGAAGTCACTTCCCGTGCTTATTTTCTGTTTGGAAGCTGCCTGCAGACAAGCACAGAGAAGCAGGTTGCGCTGCGGAAGCAGGTGCACGAGCGGCGAGGGCGTGGGAGCCGAGCCTCTATCTTTAAACACTTCGGAGGATTCCACACTCCCCAACCAGGGCCAGCCCTCCTTAGGTCTGCAAAACAGGCTCTTAAAACTGCGTCAGGAGCCGGCCACAATCCACAGGCTGAATCGGGAGGAGAAGGCTTGGGTCAGGCCCTGAATCCTCTTCACATAAGGGGTTTGGGTAGCGGAGTAAAGGGGAACATTGATCAGTGCTAAACACTCCCACCACAGACAGAAGGACTTTCCCTGTTAAGCTCGAGGATCTTCTTGCCCCAGTTCTAATGTCACAGGAGTCAGATTCGGCAACCACCAGCAGATGGAGCATTGAAAACATAAGGCTTTTGAAATCCGGATCCCCTGAAAATCCCAACAGAGAGACCCAGCTTTTCATACACAGACAGACAGTGAAGATCTCCTCCCAAAAGGACCAGAGACACTCTTACTGACTATACTTACAAAGTTTTATTACTAAGATTTTTTTTTTATTTATTTTTTTTGCTGGTCTTGTTGCATGCATATTCTAGATGTGTACTAATGCGATAACTGGAAAAGTTTATTGGTTCTTTGATATATAAAAACACTAGCTTTTTTTGTTTCCCTGCCCTGTTAAATTCTGGGGACAGTTATCCCCCAACTCTTCCATTTTTTAAAAATTTTTATTTATTTATTTTCTTTCTTCTTTCAGGAAAAAATAATAATAATATTTCTTCCTGTTTTGATAGCCTGTTTTTAGGTTTCTTTCTCTTTTTCTTTTTCCCTATTTATCGTCTCTCTTATTCCCTCTTATCCATCCTGTGTATCCTTGTCGTCCTCATTCTTGACAAGGACTCTGATCATTTCATATAGTGTTTGAAATATATTATGCCTGACAAGCATAATTCACAGGGATAACTTCTTCCCTTAAAAGATCACCCAAATCTTAGTAATAACTCTTTTACCCTTCCTAGAACAGGCCATAGCTATCCTAACTTCCCTTTGGATCTGTATTTTTTTTTCTACTTTTTTCTATTTTCCTTTATTTTAAATTTAGTAATTTTATTAAATTTTCTTTTCTTTTCAAATTTTTTCCTTTTAGCAATCTCTTTTTCTTTCTTCAGCAAATTGTTTACCTCCTCCACTTTCTCACTGTCCATAATTGGTCTATACAATCTCCTCTCTAAATTTCACCGGCATTACCCTCCTTCTCTGACTCCCAATTAGTTAACTCTCTTCAACCCCCCACTACTAAGGGTGTGTAATGATTACTCCTGTGATTGCTAATCTGAATAACACTTATTTGTTCTTGAAGTCTGATATTTGTGATAGTTAAATACTAGTGTCACCAAAAATATTGATTATTACTAACTCTAGTTGCATAGGCTGAAATCAAAAGTCTATTATAGTCTGTTCTAAATAACTAATTTACTACTTTTATTGTAAGCGTTGGTTGTACATATTGACAATTTGGTGCTAGTGCATGAGGTGTGGGAAATCTGTAAGGGTAACAAACAGTTCACAGTAAAGGGTATAGTCTTTTGAAATCAACCTTTCTGACAAAACCACATTTCAAGTAGGGGTCTGGATAGATTTCCCAATCCAACAGCTTAATTCTTACAGCAGGAGACAGGAAAAAGAACCACCAAGTCTTGTATTGGGTTCACCGATCAAATAAGAGATAAGAATCTCTTCAGATATGAGAAATAAAAATCAAAGAGGTTCACATCAATCCCAAAACTCCCCTAGTAAGGGGGCTATGGCCAGGGACCAGGATGAAAATCTAGAACAGTATATCAATGAGCTGATAAACAAAAGGGACAACAAATTAAAAGAAGAGATAATGAAGGGAATAAATGAGAAAACTTAAGAGCTGAGAAAAATCTATCATAAAAGAAATCAAATCCCTCAAAAAGGAAGTTTCAGACCTAAAATCTGAAGTCAATGACATGAGAGGATCCATGCAAGAATTTAATAATAGAAAAACTCAGTAGAAAATAAAACTGCTGCTATTGAAGAAAGAACATCTGACAATGAGGACAGATTGATCAAGCTGGAGCTCACCAACACCAATAAAGAAACACAATTAAGAGATCATGACCAGAATTTTAAGAATGTCTGGAATGAAATGAGAAGAAACAATCT
>PVKS010010167.1:0-61171 GCA_004027875.1 Aplodontia rufa
TTTTTTTTTTTAAGAGAGAAGGACAGTGAGAGAGAGAGAGGAGAGAGAGACAGAGAGAATCAATTTTTATTGAGTTTTTCACGTGGCTTTCGTTGCTCCAACACTTAGTTGTGGACGTGGGTGCTGGGGTTTGAATCCGTGTGCTTGTGCATGCCAGGCAAGCGCCGTAACTGCAGAGCTACCGCTCCAGCCCCACACATGTAGGTTTTTCTGTGGACAAAAGTTTTCCATTAATTTAGGTAAATAACCAAAGGGTAGGATTGCTGGATCATGTGTTAAAAGCATGTTTTAGTTTTGTAAGAAAGTTCCAACAAATGTTTTTTAGTTTTCTTCATCTAGATTTTATATATATTTTGTTAGGATAATACGTATTTCTCTTTTTTTAGTGTCAATAAATACGGTCATGTGTTTGTAAATTTCAAATTTACCTTTGCTCATCACTGGTATACAGGAAAGTGATTGCCATTTGACTTTTGAATGTTAATCTTGTGTCCTACAATCTTGCTATAATCACTGTCTAGATTCAGGAGATCTTTGTTGATTCTTTTGGATTTTGGCATAGTTGATAATATCGTTTTTGATCAGAGACATTTCATTACTTCCTTTCCTATCTGAATACCTGTGATTCATTATCTAAGACTTCCAGGACAACATTGAAAAGCAGTGGTGACAAGGGGCATCCCTGGGCCTTGTTCTTGATCTTAGCAGGAAAGTTTCAGGTTTCTCACCGTTAAATATGATGTGAGTTATAGGTTTTTAGATATCTTTATCAAGCTGAGGAAGTCCCCCCCCTCTAGTTTTCTGAGATTTTTTGTTTGTTTGTTTTAAGAGAGAAGAAGAGAGAGAGGGAATCAATGTGTTTTTCATCCGGCTTTGTTTCTCCCACACTTAGTTGTGTGTGTGGTGCTGAGGATTGAACCTGGGTACGTGCATACGCCAGGCAAATGCTTTACTGCTGAGCCACTGCTCCTGCCCCATTTTTTTTTTTAACTATGAATGGGTGTTAGATTTTATGAAACGCTTTCACTGCACCTGTGGTCATGTGGTTTTTTTTCTTTAGTCTGTTAGTGGAATGGATTACATTAATTGATTTTTATGTGAATCAGCCCTGCATATCCGGGATAAGTTCCACTTGGTTATAATGTGTAATTCTTTTTATACATTGCTAGATTTTATTTTTTTTAAAGAGAGAGGGATAGTGAGAGAAAGAGAGAATCAATTTTATTTAGTTTTTCATGAGGCTTTCATTGCTCCAGCACTTCATTGTGTACGTGGTACTAGGGTTTGAACCTGTGTCCTGGCACATGCCAGGCAAGCGCCATAACTGCTGAGCCACCACTTCAGCCCCTGGATTCTAATTTTTTAATTTGAAAATTTGATAAATCTAATTGTTGTATTTGCTGAAATTTTGTTGAAGATTTTTGCGTCTATATTCATGGGAGATATTGACCCCTTTACCATTATATAATGTCCCTCTTTATCCCTAATAACTCTCCTTATCTGAAGTCTACGTCACATGGACTCAGTACAGCTATTCTTGCTTTCTTGCATTTGTTAGCATGATACATTTTCCTCTCATCCCTTTACTTTTTAGTGTATGTGTTGGTGAGTGGAGTTCTAAAAGACAAAATCAGGTCTAATTTTTGTTGCTTGCTTTTTGATGTGTTCTAACAATCTTTGTCTCTTAGTTATTATATTTAGACCACTGACACTGAAGGTCATAGTTTGATTAATATCACCATATATGCTACCTTTTTCTATTTTTTGCCTTTTTTTGTCTTCTACACTTTTTGCTTTTTGTGATTTTAATTGAATGTTTTATATGATTCCATTTTCTTCCTTTTCTTAGCACATCAATTATATTTCTTTTTAATTTCTTTTCACTGGTTGCTTCTATAGTTTGTATCTTGAATGTCCCCCATGTGTTAAAGGGTTGGTCCCAGGTGGTGTTATTGGGGGCTGATGAAATCTTTAAGAAATGGAACCTAGCAGGAAGTCTTTAGATCATTGGGGTATGACCTTGAAAAGCAGTGTGGGACCCTTATGCCTTCTTTTTCTTTTTTTCCTTTGCCATGAGGTGAGTAGTTTTGCTCTACTACAACTCCAACCATGACATGTTACCTCACCACAGGCCCAGAGAAACAAGGTCATGACTGGAACCTCCTAAGCTATGAGTCAAAATAAAACTTTTGTCTTTATAAGCTAATTATGTCAGGTATTTGTTATAGTCACAGAAAGCTGACTGACATGGTTGTCCCAGGTTTTGCAATATACATTTACAACTAATCTGAAGTCCCTTTTCAAATATTACAGCTAGCACTTCATCAATTGTGCAAGTATTTTATAATAACAAAATATTCCTAATTCCTCTCTCCTTATATTATTATTCACTTATACATATGCATAAATATTGAATGTGTTGTTTTTATTTGTAACTAGTTGTTACCTGTTAGGTCAATTAAGAATAAGAAAAAAGTGTCTTCTCTTATTTATCATCTGATATTCTTCCTTTTTTCATGTAAATCTGAGTTTCTGATTTGTATCATTTGCCTTCTCTCTGAAGAATTACTTTTAGCATTTCTTGCAAGGCAGTTGTTTTGGCAACAAATTCCTTAACATTTATTCACTTGCAAAAGTCTTCCTTTCTTCTTGAATGTGTAGGGGCTCCTGGGGCTGCCTCCCCTGAGCTTTAATCCCTCCGGCTTGTCCACACTGAGACTCTAGCAATTCCCCAGCTACACTTCAGGCTTTCGTACCCTGGCACTGGTTCTGTACCTTCCAGTCCCTATTCTATACCTGGGCAATATACTAAGGAGAAAATTAAAATTTTCTGTAAATTCATGGATAAAGACAGAGCTGTGCTACACAGAACTGGAGTCTCTCGGAAAGTAAAGATCATCTTTGAATAATATAAAATTGTATCCAGAATTACAAAAATTCCTTTGTCCAAGTCTAGAAATGCAAAATCCCCACATCAACCTCTTTTAACTCCGAGTTCCCTGAGGGTAGGAATTGTACTGTTATTCATTGCTGTATTTTTTCAAGGAAACATTCATTTTTGAATAAGATTTAATTACCTAAAAAGAACAACAAATTAATAATATCTACCATTTATTTAGTGTTTACACTGTGCCAAGCACTAATGAGCTAAGTATTTTTTCTTATTGTATCTTATTTCAACAAATATGTGAGGAAGGTCGTATTACCTTCCCTTTAAACATTAGAAACTGAGATTTAGAAAGGACCAAGCCATTTAAGCAAGGTCGCACAGTGAATGAGGATAGATCTGGAATTAGAAACCAAGTCTGCCTGACTCAATGCCGTCAATGCCTCAAAGGGAGAAGTTTACTCACCAGATGAAGAGCTTAGTGTGGGTGATGTCTGCTCAGCACGTTGAACATTTATTAAGCACCCACTGAATGTCTATCATTGTGGTGGACACTGAGTACAGAAGATCTGGGGACATGCTGGTTTCCCCTAAGGTAGACATGCACATTAACAGCTATCAGCTGTACTAAGGGAAAGTTCTGATAGAGACCTGTGGGCACAGAGAAGGGGGCACATCCTGGACACTCAAGGAGTTTCCCACACGGTGGGAACACCCAAGATGACTGAGTCTTGGGAAGGTGATTCTGATTGGAAATCTGGGAAGAGTAACCTGAGCGTCCTGCCTGAGCTCGCTTTTCCTGGTGGAGTGACTGTTGACAGGGCCCACATGCTTATCTCTTCTGGGGCTCACATGGAGGAAGTGTCCCTTGTCTGCAGGTGGGAGCATTCCCTGCAGAATTGACTGAATCTGTAACACGGGGGACATGTTGATGTTCCGTGCGAGGTCTCCTAAGCCTTATTACTTACTGGTTTCAGAGCTCCATCAGGGCAGAGAGATGCTATGTGGTGAGCCTTCAATAACCCTGACATGAAGGGAATGTTAGGAGTGAGGTGGGGAAGGCAAGGAATGTGGTTCAATGGGTTTAGAGTGTCAAGGAAATCCTTAATTTTAAAGGTCACTTAGGGGACTCTTCTGAATGTTGCATTAAGCTGGGGAGAAGCCCACTCAGAATTGTATTCTAGACTACATGCTGCTTTTTTTAGACATGGCTTGAGTGTGTCCACCAAGGGTTCATGTGTCAGAGGCTAGATCCTTAGTGTGGTGCTATGAGGTGGGGCCTCATGGGAGGTCCTTAGGCCATAGAGGGTGTTGTCCTTAGTAGGAATTAAGGTAGCTTTCATGGGACCCCTGAGCTCTCATGAAAATAAGTTGTTATAACAGCAAGCCTGATCTTCTAATCAATCTCTGGCTTTCTATCTGGTGATGTGATCTTTTGTCATACCATCCACCATTAATTCTTAACTAAAGGCCTAACCAATGGGTCTGCCTGATCCTGGATTACAGCCTCCAAAACTATAAGCTCAATATACTTCTTTTTTAAAAAGTCATCCTGTCTCAATTATTTTGTTACAGTAACAGAATACAGACTAACACACTCAATCTGGCAATAGTACAGAGCATGGATATGGGGTAAGGAGACTGGAGGAAATAAGACTGAAGCCACAAGACAATCTAGAAATGACTGCAGTTTATACCAGGAGGTTGAGGCTGAAACTACTTTAGGGGAGAAAGCATAGAGAAGAGAGCCTGATCAAGAATACAGTTTGAGGGGCTGGAGTGGTAGCTCAACGGTTATGGCCCTTTCCCGGCAAGCGCGAGTACACCAATTCAAACCCCAGCACCATGTACACAATGGAGTCTCAGAGCAACAAAGACCACATGTAAAACTAAATAAAATTGATTCTCTCTCTCTCTTTCTCACTGTCCCTCTCTCTTAAAAAAAAAGAATACAGTTCAAAGATTATAGAAATATAATTTAATGGTCAGCTGTGTGATAGGGTGAATTAGAGAAAATAATCTGAGATGGGTCCTAATTTTCTGACTTTGACAGCAGAGTGGATCATAATGCCTGTTAAAGAGTGGAAAGAAGGGGCTGGAGCGGTGGCTCTGTGGTTACGGCGCTTGCCCAGCATGTGCGAGTACACAGGTTCCAACCCCAGCACCCACGTACACAACTAAGTATCCGAGCAACAAAAGCCATGTGAAAAACTCAATAAAAATTGATCCTCTCTCTCTCTCTCAATCTCTCTCTCTGTCTTCTCTTAAAAAAATTTAAAAAAAGAGTGGAAAGAATGGAAAAGGATCAGAACGGAGGGTTATGGAGCAATGATACATTTAGTTCAGGCCATTTTTATTTCGTTCAGGCCATGTTTATTCCATTACATCTTCAGCAGAGGTGTCCAGCAGACTACGGCTGGTAAGGAGTCTAAGGTCCAGCAGCATCGTCAGTCTTAGAGACTTAGATTTGGGAACCCTCAGCACAGGAAGGTGAGCATTAAGATTCTGACTGTGCTGCAGAGACAGGAAAACAATCAATGCACCAGAAGCCCCAGCAGGAATAAAAACACTGAAGAAGTTGGCAGAGGAGGGAGACCTCAGAAAGGACAAAAAGCAATCATCAGAAGCAGAGGAGGAGAATCACGGGAGATGTCGAGGAAGGAGAATTTAGAAACGATGGATAAGAAACAGTGTCAATGTAAGACTCAGGGAAAACTTCTCAACAGAGGACATTGATCAGGCCAATGAATACACAAGAAAGTGCTTTAAATCACTAGTAATCAGAGAAATGCAAATGAAAACTGCATTAAGATATCACCTCACGCCAGTCAGATTGGCAAAAATGAAGAAAATAAACAATAATAGATGCTGGAGGGGCTGTGGAGAGATAGGCACACTAACACACTGTTGGTGGAGCTGCAGACTGGTATAGCCCCTCTGGAAAGCAGTGTGGAGAATCTTCAAAAACATAGGAATGAGCCTACCAAATGATCCAGCTATTCCTCTCTTGGGTATTTTTCCAGGGGATTTAGAATCAGCACTCTACAGTGACACAGCAATATCTATGTTCACAGCAGCTCAATTTACGAGAGCTAAATTATGGAAACAACCCAGATGTCCCTCACTGGATGAATGGATCCAAAAACTGTGGTACATTGCTGAGATTTACTCAGCAATTAGAAACAGTGATATCGCAGCCTTTGAAGGTAAATGGATGGCTATGGAAGAAATTAGGCTGAGTGAAATAAGCATAACCCAGAAAACCAAAGGTTGAATGTCTTCACTCATCAGTGGAGGCTGGAGCTAGACCCTGGCCATTGAGAAAGGAGGTCTATTATCATGTTTTAAATCCGGATAAGGTGTAATGTCATACAAACTAAGACATTTGTAGAGATGTATTGGGAAGTGGGGGAGGGATAAGGGTGGGTAATTGGCAGGGGACTCTTGGGGGTAAATCTAATTTTCAGAATTTATATATATATTATATTATTTCATTAGAAGCTTGTTTGATTGTTCAACAAATAAATTTCTGAATAAAAAATAATTTTAATGTAAAAAAAAAAGAAAAGAAAGAGTGTCGAATGAAAAGGCCCTGTAGAGAAACACTGGGAGTGTCCGCGGGCTTTCACAAGCTGGAGGTGTTGCTTTAGAACACAGAATGAGCTCAGTGGTAGGTTCCAAAGCCAGTGGGGGGTGGATTTAGAAGTGAGGAAGTGAAGACCCCAAGTGTAGGTGCTATTTTCAAGTTTCTTGGCTGAGAAGTATAGAGGCCAAGTGAGTCTTGCTTCTCAATAGGTGACTCTTGATGTATTGTAGGCCAAGGTCAATGAGCTAATACTGGAAAGCAAGGGAACAAATTCATAAAGAAGAAAGGATTTCACGGCTGGAGCAAGGTCTGGAAGGCAAAAGGAGATACTGAGTGACAAGCTGAGATGGTGGTGGGAGGAGGGCGGGAATCTGCCTCTGAGGCAGAGTGGGGTGGGGGCATCTTGCACAGGACAAGCAGCGCCTTCTTCCCTCAGATCCTGAAGAAGAGGAAGGGTCTGTGAATGAGGTAGGTGTGGCTTAGTTGTTGATACTGTCTTTGATGGAGGTGGGAGGAAGCAGAAGTTCGTGCCAGTAGCTTCAGTTTTCTTGATGAAACAGGAGCGAAGCCCATGGGTTAAGACGGGCCAGAGCAGGAAGAGAAGGCTTGGCAGGAGCACCGGGCAGGATAGGATTGGTGATACCAGCCAATAGGTGGCCACCTACGCTCGGTTCAGAAGGCGACAGGAGGATCCCAGACTGGGTGAAATGGAAAGAGCATAGATTTCTGTGAAATCCTGACAGTGGCCACAGGGCATGAAGGAATGGTAAGAGAAGAGCTCACCGGCAGAGTGGCATGGGAAAGAGTTCCCGAGGGTCTTCCAGCACTCAGTTCCAAGACAATAACTGAATTCGTGGACATTTTAGGAAACGTTTTTGCAGACACATTCCACTTAGTTTTCATGGCAGCATGTTATTACTTCCTTATTCTGCTGACAGATGAAGTGAGACTCACAAAAATGGTGACTGAAGGTCAGACAAGTAGCAAAGGCAGGGCTTAAAACTAGGTGTTTGCTTTCCAGGCTTCATACAGACATCATTCGATAATTAAAAACGTTGATAATCCAAGTCAGGAACAAAGCACACATGTTGGGTTAATTTTTCTAGGAGTAAGGAAGAAACCTCTGTTTTCTAATTGTGCCCATAAATACAGTGCAGCCGGTGGCTCCCCAGCATGATGCTGACGTTGACCTGAGCCTGGGCTCTCTTCAGCTAATCCACCCACACAGCCCTCCCAGGTCCATGCTGAGTCACACTTTCAGGCTCCACTGCTGCCCTTCTGCCTGGCCAGCTCCTACATCTTCAGATCTCCCTAGCCGCCTTTCTCCCTGCTAAATGCCCTATTTGGTGCTTCTGCTTGTACCCTGGGCTCATCATTCATTCTACCACTTTGGAAGTGTTCCCTATACCCCTGACTCCCTCGATACAGCAAGAGCTCCTTGCAGGCAGGAGCTGTGCATTTTGTTTCTTTCATCTCTACGTCAGTGCCCAGTACCATGCTTGCTGGAAATATGGGTTAGTCACTTGCAAATAGAGGAAATGGACCTGCCCCCTTTGACATGTGTCTCAGTGACAACCAGCCAAAAGCATTGGTTAGCCCATCACACCATCAGTCTTAACACAGCCTCAGTGTTTTACTTGAGATGACAAGATATTGAGAGACAGATAATTAGCAAAGGCTTTCTTCCTTTTCCCGAAACTTGTCTTCCTTTTACCTTTAAATGCATAGTATTTTAATATATTCAGAAATGGAATACCTTCCCCCAGCTCTGCTACTATTACCACCCTGCTCCATGCTTCATTCCCTCTTGCGTGGTTGATTGGAACAGCTTCCTAACTGGTCTCCCCGCCTTCCTTTTCCCAGTGTACTGTCTATTCCCTGCACCTTGATCCCACATCAGAGCCAACTGTTTCAATGTAAGTCAAATCACGTCCCTTCTCTGTATGGTCACCTACATTGGCTCCCATCTCATTCTATGTGTAAGTCAAAATCCTTTCAGATCTTTCTAGGGCTGTGCATGATCTGGTGCCTCTTAACCTTCTCAGCTATAGGGGCATCCCCACCTTTCTGAAGGTCCCAGGTGCTTGGACCTCAGGAGCTTGCATTGTACTCCCTGGCCTGGGCTGCTCCTCCACCTGATTTCTTTATTACTTACCCCCTCTCTCTTCAGCTGTCATTCGGGTAATTCCTTTTCAGTGAGGCATCCCTGACCACATTAGAAATTTCTACTCCTGAACTTTGTATCTTCTAATCATTTCTCTGCTTTTATTTTTTACCCAGCATCGAACGCCACATTTTACTTATTTTTTTTTCTTCTTGCAGTGATTCAGACCTGTTCTGCTCACTCTGTATCCCTCACATCCCGAACAGTATCCTGCAAAAACTAGGCACTCAGTGGATATTTGTTGATTGAGTTCTGATTCAAGATTGACCTTTTATTTCCTGTTTTTTAAAAAATGCATGGTTCTCAAATTATTTCACAGGCATTCATTCTGTTTGTTTAAGCAGAGTACATTTCAAAAATACTGACCATTTACATGTCAGGCCCATGAGTGAAGGTCCTCATAGCTCAGCTGCACCCGTCCTTTGACTTGTCCACCCTCTTTACACCCCATCAGCTCGTCTTTCCCAGCCTGCTGGAATTCCCTTTCATCCCCTCTACTGCCCCAAGGCTGTCCTCTTCTTGGGAAAACCTCCTCACTCCTAGAGAAGCCTTTCCTTTCCCTGGAAGAAGCTTTGCTTCTGCTGATTTAATCTATGCTGTCTCATCAGCTATAAGGAGGTTGGGGGGTGGAAGTGGGGAATGTACTTAGACCACCATATATCACTTTATGGAAGAAAAGGCCTGACATTTTCATTGGCAAATCAATCCTAGAGCTCTGGGACTGGAAAGGACCTGAGAGGTCAGCCCATCCATCTTCACACCTCTGGGCAGTTCTGAATTGAAAAACCATCCTCCAAACACGACTGTCTAGCTTTTTCTCTGAGTATTCTCTAAGGAAGTTACCTTCCTGACCTCTTTTGATAAGTCTTTTTAGTTTCTTAGTGGAAAATATGAAATCATTGTTAAAGCCCTTGCAGTGCCATAGGGTTTGGCATTGAGGCACAAATTTACAACCTTGGAATTTGGGCAGGAGCCTAGACCCCGGGACAGATTGACCGCTAACCAAGTGACTTTGGGCAAATTAACCTAAAAATCATTAAAAAGATGAAGAAATTTTAAAAAGAAGTCCTAAAGACTTATATATAGGTGTATGTGTACATGTATAAAATTACAAATTTATATGCTCAATAAATATAAATGTACAAATATATAGTCAACAAATGTTTCCTCACCTCTTCCTTTGTTTTATTCCTTCCTCTACACCACCCAGGTGCATTTCATGTTTAATAAGTCATCTAAGTCTTCCTGAAGGAATTTTCAAGTTCAAGAGAATCTTTCAACTTAATGATATCCCAAACTATTATGAGAGTTACCTCCAAATTATTTCTGCCTGAAAATAAATACAGTAAACTTAAAAGATGGACACACAGGCTGTGGAGATTGGATTTGAATCCCACTTAAAAAACATATCAGATATGCAAATCTGAGCTCCTGTGTTCTTAGAATCCTCGTTTCTTCATCTGTTAAATGGGTGTAAAGTACGTGCTGTTGTAGGTGTTCTTGCAAATAAATAAATGAGATTATACATGAAAAGGATTCAGCACATTGCCCTAGGACTTAGTATGCACTTAATATTAGCTAATATTTAACATGCATTGCTCATTTCTCATATGTCAGGCATTAAGAAATACTTTACATCTATTAACTTGCTAACAGTAAATGAATTACAACTTTCATTCAAGGTTATTGCTTTCTTTATCATTACTATTAGCATGTTTTATTTTTTTTTATGTTTTATTTTTTATTGGTGCATTATATTTTTACATACTGAAGGGATTTATTGTTATACATTCATAATGGTACACATCATGGCAATATAATTTGGTCCCATTCCTTCCCCCACATACTCCCCATCTCTTATCTCCACTGATCTCCCCTAATTACATATATATATACACACACATACATATATATAAATTTATATATATATATATATAATTTCTTTTGTATTTTCCAGTTTTAAATGCCTACATATATATGATTCAGCATCACAGGGGTACAAAGTATACCATACAGTATTTATATCTCCCCTTTTCCCTCCCATCCTCCCCCTTCCACATATCTAGAATTCCCCCCAATTATAAATTATACTGTGTTTCACGGGTCTATTATATAAGCTTGGCTTTCTCTCATCCCTTCTTTTGTTTTACTCTAGCTTCCACATATGATCATACATTTGACCTTTGAGTTTCTGAGTTTGGCTAATTTTACTTAGCATATTTTTCTCCACTTCCATCCATTTACCAGCAAAGGCCATGATTTCGTTCTTTTTAATTGCTGAGTAGAACTTCATTTTGTGTGTGTGTGTGTGTGTGTGTATCACAGTTTCTTGATCCATTCATCCAACAAAACCCATAAATAACCCAATCAATAAATGGGAAAAAGATCTAAACAGAAACTTCTCAACAGAAGAAATACAAAAGGCCAATAAATGTATGAAAAAATATTCAACATCTCTAGTAAAAAGAATAATCTAAATCAAAATATGTTAAAACTTCATCCCGTTCCAGTCAGAATGGCAAAGATGAATACAAACAACAACAGATGCTGGAGATGTGAGGAGAAAGGAACTTATACATGGTTGGTGGGTCGGCAGACTAGTACAACCACTCTGGAAAGAAGTATGGAGACTCCTCAAAAAATTAGGGAGGGAACAACTGTCTGACTCACTATCCCACTCCTGGGTATTTTCCCAGAAGAAATAAAATCAGCATATTATACAGAGACCCAGCTATATCAATGTTTATAGCAGCACAATTCACAATAGCTGAATTATGGAATCAACCCAGATGCCCATCAATGGTTGAATGGATCAACAAAGTGTGATGATATAGGGGCTGGAGTGGTGGCTTGGCTCTTATGGAGCTTGCCCGGCACGTGCAAGTTCACGGGTTCAAACCCCAGCACCCATGTACCAACTAAGTGTCAGAGCAACGAAAACCATGTAAAAATCTCAATAAAAATTGATTCTCTCTGTCTCTCTCTCTCTCTCTCACTGTCCTTCTCTTTTTTTTTTTAAAAAAGAAAGTGTGATATAAATATTTGCATGTTTTAAAAATCCAGAAAGGAAGACAACAAAGAATTCTTTCCCCTCTCAGGACCTGTTGTTTAGTTGTTAAAGTCAGTAAGGTGTATCTAAGAATGGTCAGTGTTACCTCTGCTAAAAGGAAGAGGTGAAGAAGGGCTCAGAGAGGAATGGAAGGAAGGAGCAGTCAGTAGGAAGAGCCTGCTGCCCATATGCATTAAGGCTGTTTCTAGCAGCATCAGTGCTGGCACCAAAGTTCATTTCCCAAGCCTGTAACACCGGGCAACCTCTTACCACAGCAAGGATGAAAACAGGGACAGGGGAGGGGGGACTGGGAGAGGGCATGGAGCATTCAGAGCTGTGTTAATCGGCTTCTGTGATTTCTGAATATACATCTCTCTAGACATGTAAGTGAGAGAGAGAGAGAAGTGTGTGATTTTAATTTTAAAAAACAAAAACAAGGGCTGGAGTGGTGGCTTGGCAGTTATGGCGCTTGCCTGGCATGAGCAGGTACATGAGTTCAAACCTCAGCACCACATACACAACAAAATCTCAGAGCAACGAAAGCCACAAAGAAAACTAAATAAAATTGTTTCTCTCTTTCTCTCTCTCTCTTACTGTCCCTTTCTCTTTAAAAACAAAACAAAACAAAATGAAACAACAACAAAAAGCAAAAAAAAACAAAAAAACACCATAACAAGTCAAACCGACCAAATAAGAAATTGATTTGAGCAGAACAATAAAGTTGTCAGTCTTGGCAGTCAGCTTTCCGTTGCTATAACAAATACCTGAGATAACCAACTTAAAAGAGGAAAGGTTTAGTCTGGCTTAGTTTTGGAGGGTTCCATCTATAATTGGGTGTACCTGTTGGTTTTGGGACTGTGACCAGACAGCACAGTCATGGCAGTGGAATGACTGCTTATCTAAAGAGAGTGGGGAAGCAAAGAGAGGAAGAGGAAGCAGAGCCCTACAGTCCCCTTTGAAGGCACACCCCGTGACCTACCTTCCTCCCATTAGGCCCCGCCTCTCAGAGGCTGTACACCACCTCCCAATACCACCATGGGCTGAGCACCAAGCCTTGATCACACGGGCTTTTGTGGGACCCTTATCCAAACTCTCAAGACAAAGTGCTCCAGGCACATTTTCATTTTCAATTTTTTTCTTTTTTTTTTAGAGAGAGGGACAGTGAGAGAGACAGAGAAAGAGAGAAACAACTTTATTTAGTTTTTCACATGGCCTTTGTTGCTCCAACACTTAGTTGTGTACGAGGTGCTGGGGTTTGAACCCGGGTCCTCGTGCTTGCCAGGCAAGCGCCGAAACCACTGAGCCACGGCTCCAACCCTCATTTTCAATTTTTTAATCTGTAAAGAGTTTACATTTATTATTTCCAAAACACCATAGAAAGTGGAGAAAGACACTTTTGAAGACTATGACTACATTACAATTCATCATAAACGAAAACCTGATACATACTAAAGGTGCCTCTGGCTGCTGAATATCCAGATGACTCCTAACACAAAGAGATCTGATGTGTGACAGTTTTCTAGAGTAAAAGGTGATGATGTACCATTTAAAAACAATACCACTTGACTTGCCTGAATTGGCTACCAAGCCTGAACTGCCTTTCCTAAATTGTCATACTCTCACTTTGATTTAATAACATATCAATTTCTAAATTATTAATTCAGTGGGTACTTTTGAAGAGCATTTTTGAGATACTCTTGGAGAGCACCAGAAATCACATTTCTTAGGGAACCTCCCACTCTCTCCAAGCTCCCCATGGTCTCTTCCCCTTGTATACATTCAACTCCCAGAGCCGGGCATTCCCAACTTGCTTCCTGCATTTGTGCAAGGATCGATCCTTTCTCCTTTCCTTGGTGGTCAACTTCTTACCCTTGTGTTCTACTGAAATTTCACCAGAAGATTTTCCTCACCACCTTTTTTTTTTTTTAAGAGAGAGCGAGAGTAGCATGCATTTATTTATTTATTTATTTATTTTCATCTGCCCTTTGTTTCTCTGACACTTAGTTGTGTATGTGGTGCTGGGGTTTGAACCCACATCCCTGCACATTCCAGGCAAGCACTCCAACCACTGAGCCACCACTCCAGCCCCACTAACCACTGCTTTAAAGTAAGTTCCCCTGCCACCATTTCAGCCTGCGGTGTGTTGGTTGTTTCACAGGACACATCAGTTCATTTGATTTGCTTTGCTGTTAATGGGTTCTAGTCTAGGCTATGCTGGTTGGAGCTAGTTTAAACTATTCTAGGCCAAAAACTAGGCAGAATGCTTGCCTGTCCCGACAGCCTCCGCCTTGAGCACAGTGGCTGAAACCTAGTAGTAGTAGCTCAATACCTGTTAGTTTTCTAAATTGGGTCTAAACTGCCTCTGTAGATATTTTAAGTTTGTCCTACAAGTCTCTCCCTACATGGTTAACTATAACCTACTTGATGTGGAAACAGGTTGTAACTTACTCCTGTAACAAGTAGCTGAGCCTCGGCCAATCACAAATTGCCAAGGATTCAAACCACACTCAAATAAGGCAGGCAGGAGGTGGAACCCATCAGCTTGCCTCCGGACATCATTTCCTTTTCTCTGGCTGTAAATAGAATCTGCCCACGTGGTGCGGTGGGGCATCTGAACCACGTTTGGAACAAACTGTTATCCAATACTAGGATTGCAAATGAAGCCAATTAGGCTCTGGGAAACTTGGTTTGTTGTAATTCTGGGTTTTAACACTTCAAACGAGGAGCGAAATGTTGACATTTCCTTTTGATTTATGACACTCTTATGAAAAATATGAATGCCCAGGAAATTAATCCTTTCTCAGCTGTGCTTGGGTCCATGTAGGAGTTTATGCAACTTATATGCATGGTGGGTGGCATTTGACCTTGGATTCTTCAAGACCCAGAATAAGACTGTCAAAATGTATTCACTCAAGTAAGTACAATTTGACTTAAGTCTCATCTCTGTTTGGGTAACTGGGGGCGAAGCTCTTCTTATCATTAGAGGAGTGAATGTGCCTTTCACCTTGAGCCCCTGGTAGCTACAAAGGCAATATCTTATATAAAGCAAGAGGGAAAGTCATGGTCCCTTTGCCTATAAAACTGTGAAAGATAAACATCAAATCTCAGACTCTAACAGCTGAATGGATAATCCACTCTCTGTGATAATGCTACAGTAATGTTTGACATTATTATTCCAAATTTATTAATGATGAGAATAAAGTTCATAGAAATTTAATAAATGTCTCAGGTTCCCAAACTTCGTAAGTGGCAAGAGGCAAGCTCCATAGTTAGGTCTATCCAATGCAAAACTCACAAAATTAACTCTCACTGAAAAATAAATAGTCCAACCAGCATTATCTGAGACTATACTATGCAGAACCAGAAATGGGCATTCTAAGAAGGAAAGAAAGATGCCCAGGAGGTTGTATTTCCCAGGAACATATCACCAAACACACACAAAGTATCAACATCACGAACATACACCAAGCAAAGATGAGACTGATATTTCTGGCTAATTAAATAAATGAAAGTCAAGATGAATGAGATAACAGCCATGGAATGGCTGATAAGATGAATGTAGGCAGGGAGATCGTCACAAGAGAAGGAGAAAGGGAGGAAGTGTCAACTGCTGGCTCCTCCAACACTACCCCATGCCAGCCTTATGGCCTTTGGATCTTGGCCTGAAATACAGCCAGGAAGAGCAAGAGGGGTGTCCAAAGTATTGCAGGTCCTAGCATAGCCCAGATTGGAGCATGAAATTCAAGGTATCCATGATTCCTGAGGAAGCAGGCAGGGGACTATCAGGAGAAAAGTGGACCATTGTTTCCTCCATGCCAGAATGAACATCATGCCCCAGTGTGACACAAGGACATATGTGAGTGATATCAGCAGTTCCTGGCACCTCCCCTGAAATGGAACTCATGTAATTTATTTTTAAGAAAGGGAGAGAGAGACAGAGAGAGAGAGAATCAATTTTATTTATTCATCTGGTTTTTGCTTCCCTGTCACTTAGTTGTGGTACTGAGGTTTGAACCCAGATCCCTGCACATGCCAGGCAAGTGCTCCAACCACTGAGCCACTGCTCCAGTCCCAAATTCATGTAATCATGACTTACTACACTAAATGACTAAATGACTGCTGCACTAAATCTGAAGTCACCGTAATTTATTTAGAATTAACACACACACACACACACACAAAGTCAAAACAAAGGGACACAAGGGAACTTCTGGAGATGGTGGCTATGTCTATTACCTAGATAGTGGTCAGGTTTTACAGATGTATATATATGTCCAAGCTCATCTGATTATACACATCAACTATGTGCATCCATTATATCATGTACATCCATTACATCAGACCAAAGCTGTATAAAATAAACAAACAGATAAATAAATAAATGAACAATTACACAAAATTAAATACTATTTTAAAAAAAGAAAAGAGAACCAGGCATCATGGCACACACCTGTAGTCCCAGCTATGCAGGAGGCTGAGGCTAAAGAATCCCTTGAGCCCAGGAGTTTGAGGCCAGACTGTGCAACATGGAAAAAACTGTGAAACCCCATACCTAGGAAAGAAGGAAGGAAGAAGGAAGGAAGGAAGGAAGGAAGGAAGGAAGGAAGGAAGGAAGGAAGGAAGGAAGGAAGGAAGGGGAAAGACAAGGCAAGGCAAAGAAAAGAAGGCTGTGGGTGTTTCTCAGTGGTACTGTGCACTTAGCATGCTTGAGGTCTCAGGTTCAAGCTACAGCCCCAAAAGGAAAGAGAAAAAGGTCGGGGAGCTTCTATCCCCTTATTCGTTTGTGAAATGCACATTAAGTCTCAATTTGGCTACAGAGGACAACGAATAAGAAAGAAATTTCATAGAGAAGATGCCCACTTTGCTGAGATCTGAGGAAGTGTTATGATTACCTGAGAAAACTTTACACAGAAGCTTGGGAGCATAATCCCATTTTCCTATCTGTGTGCCTCATTGGAAAGAAAGAAACTTGTAGGCTGAGTTAAAACGAGGAGAATGCCGGTTCCTGCCATGGATGGGACGTTAAGTGCTTTATAGGTCCTTTTCTGGAGGTCAAGGGCTTCCTCCTTCCAGAATCAACACTACGGAAGGGATCTCAGCTGCAGGAAGGAGGATTAACTCTTGGTCAGTCAGATCACTGGATTCTGCATAACGGTGTCCAGACCAGGGAATGAGCATGATTTCCTGTGCCCTTCCCCCAGGGTGGGCTCCATGTGAGTACAAGCATGATTTATTTATCCTGTTTAATTTCTTTAAACATCATTAACTCTATTTGTGTATGTCCTTATTGGACCATGCTGTGATATTTAGTGTGCACTTAGAGTGAATATCAAAGAAAGCACTTTCTCATTGCCAGCATTTAATACAAGTATCTAATTAAGTTCAGGTTATTGTGTTAATTAGCATCCAGATCTATAAAGTTTATTAAGCTCTCTGATTTTAATATAACCCTACTGCAATTAGTGGTTATGTATTCATTCAACTGCTTACATTAAAAAAAAAACATTAAGTCTGGATACATAAAACGAATTGTTTCAATTCACCTAACCATTAGATTTTATCATAAAATGTGTATTAGAGTAAGAGGTACAATTTTACTTTGAACTCATGCTTTTAGTGCATCTTTCAACAACTTTCATAATGAGTGTCCTACTTTCATACTTGATCATGGCCATGAATTCCATTTTCCTAGATTTTTTTAATTGTTATTGTTATTGTGGTTTTGGGGGCTTTGTTGTTGTTGCTTGATTTTGTTTTTAAAGAGAGAGGGACAGTGAGAGAGAGAATTAATTTTATTTAGTTTTTCTTGTGGCCTTCGTTGCTCTGACATTTTCTTGTGTACGTGGTTCTGGGGTTCGAACCCACAAATTCACGCATGCAAAGCAAGTACCGTAACTGCTGAGCCGCTGCTCCAGCTCCTAGATTTGTTTTTCAAAATATAATAATTTAAGAATTTTTTGTCTCTCAATATCACAAATACTGTTCAAAAACTTCCTCTTCAACTAAGACTAAATTTTCACAATGAGTAGGTAGAAAAGGGACCCCTACCTTTTCCGCAAAAAGAAAATGAGAGTCCCGGGACAGAAATGCTCTCAAACCCTTGTCGCTAAACCCACAAACACCTGTGCTTCCCTCCTCTCCCCTGAGAGCAGCAGGCCATTCCTCCTCCCACTGAAGCTTGTCCTCTGGCTCTCATCCTCTCCAGCCTTCTAAGCAGTGACCTCCACCGGGGTTTCCTCTGACCTGTCCTCCAGGTGTCACTTCCTTCAGCGCGCAAGCATCCTCTAAACCTCTCATGTTCATAAGCCATGCCCCGCTTTGGCCCAATCTGCCCCCTCCCCTGTGGGTCCCACCCCCACATTTGGAGGAGCACTTCTTGAAGAGCCATGGAGGTTCCCTCACATGTGGACATCTGACTGCTCTGCTAAAGCTAACCCATATGCTCCCTGTGTTAAATGTCTTAGAGTCTTCTGGGCCCTTAGTTTCTCGGCCTCCTGGGGCCATTTGTCAGTACTGACAGCTTGCCCCTTTTGAAAGCAGTCTACCTCAGCTTGGCTTTCCTGTAAAGAGCACTGGCCTGATTGGCCTCTTCTCTTTGGCTCCTTTTCAGTTTCCTTATTGGCTCTCCTTCTGTTTGTCCTTTACAGATTCCTTAGGATTGTGTCCTTGACCCTTTGCTCACTTGATCCACGCTCTCTGGGCCACCTCCTCATGACTAACTCTCAAATTTATGTCTCCCAGCCACCCACCATTCATACAGCAGTAGGCAGCTATTTCTCATGCAAATCCATCCGATCACCTCTGTCAGGACATTCTTCGGGGTCTTCCCATTGCTCTTAGGTTAAAACCATCCTCTTTCCAGGATCCAGCCTCACCTTGTCCTCCAGTCCCCAATCTTCCTCTAGAATTTTGCATTCCAGCCAGGCTGCACATCATTCATTGTGTTGGATGGTCCATGTTTTTTCATCTTGGAACCTTCCCCCAGGTTCTTCCCAGAACCCTGTTCTGCTCACCCTCTGCCTGTTACCCTTAGAGCTCTGGGTTAAGTGTTAAGTCCTTTTGGGAGAACTTTCCTTAAGCTATGTTGGGTCCTGCTGACTTATGACCTCAAAGAATTTCTATACATTTCCCATTGAAATATTTACTACACTTTTTTGATATTGTATACTGTTTAATTCCACCTCCTAGCCCAATGCCTGATACACATTAGATAACTAAAATTATTTGTTGAATGAATAAATTTGCCTAAATGACAATAATATTATTTGAACCTTCATGTTTGAGAATTTCCACCTTTGGGAGGGTGGTCCTGTGTGTTCTCCCATTTGCTCCTTAACTGCTACTTCCAAACCAACCTGCTTATTCATAACAATTAGGCTATTCTATAAAATTGTAGAGGAAGAGGCTGCAACACTCAAAGACAGCTGAGTTGCACTCCTGCTATAGCATATGGGTGTGAGTCTAATCGAAAAGGTGGCTAACATCTGATTCAAACAACTCCTGGCTATTTTTTTTTCTTCTGACTTGCTGGGAAGTTTACACATACACTTTGAAACCTGTTTTGAGTATTATGAATAGCTTATCATGTTTCCTTGTAACATCTAAAAATATTTACTATTCTCTTAAGTATAGCATTATTAACCCTTAGACCTAGGTTTTTACAAAGAGGAAAAACAGCGGGTTGGGGACGTAGCTCTATAGGCCCTGGGTTCAGCCCCCAGCACCACAGAGCAAAGCAAAGCACAGCAAAGCAAAAGAAAACAAAAAATAACAAATATTATAATTTCTAATGGAAAATCGGGATGAGACATGCAGACATTATCTTCATAGACAAACTTCCAGGAGCGTTCCAGTTTCATAAAGTTGAGAGCAATGTTTTCATCTGGCTCCTTACAAGTAAGACTTAGGAATAGGGACTGAGGTCTTCATGGGCTGTGGAGAAGTTACATCTTTCTTAGTCTTGCCCTGCTGATTTTTTCTTCTGCTGCTTGGAAAGATGTTTTCCTGGTGTTTCCCCTCTCTGTATCAGCACTTAAAATACTGGGAAATCTCAAACTGATAAATAAAATGTTTCATGAGATTCAAAGGAAACCTTCCCTAAACTATCAGGATGTAGAGAGCTACTGTAATTACCCTGCAGCCCCAAGGGTGATGTTTTGTCCCATGGGGAAGGATGTGCAACATGCACATATTGGATTGTATTTGGAATTTATTCTTTTGTGGTTTTGTTATTGTGGAGCCTAAAACAAATGGCTAGGAATTCAACAGTGGTGCTTTAAATGCAGTTAAAAGAACACAGCGGGGAGCTTGCATCTCCACCAGGCTGATTTAAGAGCACGATTTTCTAAACACAAGAGAGGGAGTAGATGACCTTTCTGGATCCCTCCAGTCTAAAAGATTTTGTGATTCCATGCACGTCCTCTGTCTAGACATGAAAGGTGGATGATTTTGTTTTTATGACTACAACTTGGGGAAAAGTCTAACTACTCCATCTGCAGTCTGATCCTAGAAACTGCTCAGCCTCAATCAGGAAAAATACCAAACAGAATGAGAGAAAAAACAAACACATTGGAAAGAATAGAATTTCAGAGCCCACAGCGTAAGATATTCCCCAAGAATCCACATTTGCTTTTAGTCCAGCCCCCAGAAGTGACTGTGATTTTAATACCTGTGTCTTGCACAGTTCTCGGTAATTATTCATTCATATACTTAAAGTCTCATAGGAAAGCCCATTCCATGGGATGAGGAGGAGGAGACAGAAAACTTGGCTCTTCCTTTGATAAGTGGGGACAAAGACTTGGAGAGGTTGGGGCTGGAGCGGTTGCTCAGTGGTTAGAGCGCTTACCTGGCATGCGCAAGGCCGTGGGCTCGAATCCCAGCACCATGTACACAAAGAAGTGTCAGAGCAATGAAAGCCACATGAAAAACTAAATAAAATTGATTCTTCCTCTCTCTCTCTCTCTCTCTCACTGTCCCTCTTAAAAAAAAAAAAAAAAGACTTGGAGAGGTTAAGACAGCTGTCCATGATTACACAGTGACCAAGCCAAGACAAGGTGTTGAGCCGATGATTGTGACATGGGTATGTAGATTTCTCTGCTTCTCGGTCACCTGCAGTTCTGCCTTCAGAAATGATACCTCGAACTCTCTCTCCCTTGCTCACATGTTCCTTACTTATTCTGTGTCCAGGTCACCCGGACACACCCTGCTCCTCTGACTTCCTTCACTTCCTTTCCATTTTTCCTTACCCACTGCCTTCCATTTCTACGATTTTCCAACCCTCCCAGGCTCAGGCCATGGCAGCCTTCTCAACGGTGTCAAAAGCCTGATGCCCACACAGCCTGCTCCTGCTTCTCTCAGGTCTGTGCTCAGGTGTTCCTTTCTCTGGGAAGACTTCCTCAATACCATAGTAAGTTCTTCCTTTGTTCTTTAAAGATCAATGAAACATGTATTGTAGACTTTATTTATCTCAAAATGTAAGATGTATGCTGAACAGTGCACGAAGCCACAGTCCTCCTCAAGCTGTTGGGGCTCCAGTTCCAGCCCTGGGCTGCAGCTGACATGGATGTCCTCCTTGCTTGACCTCACCTAATAGCTTTAAGACTAAATTATTGAGCAAGGGGACAACAGGAAGAGGAAGGAAAAGATGCTCTCATGCTACTTGAGACTTCTCTGTCCTAACCAAGTTGTACAGTTGGGCCCAACATAGGCCTTTCCCTGTCAATTAGCACTGAATTCTAATTATAACTCAAGTAGCTGGGTGCTTGGGATTCCCAAACAAGTGGGAACCCCCAGCCAGCTCCTCATGCAGAAGTCTGATACACAAATTCCTCAGCTTCCTGTATGGTGGTACTTGAAACAATGGAACTATGCATAACCACCCAGACAGTGATTTCACCCTCAAGAATGGACCACTTTTTCTGTAATTCCAAAATTGCAAAAAAAAAAAAAAATTAAAGCTGGAGTTGTTGTTCTGCATGATTTCATTAGCTTAGTCATTGTAGAGGGAATCTGAACCCTTGATCTAGGGACATCTTGCCCTTCTCTTCACCAACTCAACATTACCACTCAGGCTCACGAACTTGCTATGTGGCATTGAGTAATGTACCTTCTTTCTTCAGGCTTGCTGCTTCTTCATGATCCCTAATGTCTGCCATTTTCTGATTCCATAAAAGGTCCTTTTTTTTTTTTTTGAAAGAAGGACAGTGAGTGAGAGAGAGAGAGAGAAAGAAAGAGAGAGAGCAGCAAATTTTTTATTTAGTTTTTCATGAGACTTTTGTTCCTCCAACACTTTGTTGAGTATGTGGTGCTGGGGTTTGAACCTGTGTACTTGTGCATGCCGGGCAAGCGCCATAACCGCTGAGCCACTGCTCCAGCCCCTAAAAGGTTCTTCTTAAAAAAGAGATATTAGTCATTCATCCCAAAGTGTGAATCACAGGGCTTGAACCCAGAGAAAGAGAGTGAGAGGTGAAGGGATTTGAAGACCCTCATTCCCTGAGAGGGTTAGGAAAAAAAATTAGGTAACAGGACTTTGGTGAGCAGATTGCAAATAAATAAATGACAATCACTTGCTGAGGACTAGCGTCAGACATTGATCTTGCAGATGTTGTTTCATCTTTACATTAAATCAATGCATCCTAGTGAATAATCACATGCTGTGAAATGAAACAGACCTGAGTTAAAGTTATGAGCTCAAATACTGGCTTTGCCATAAAGTAACTCTGCAATTGTGGGCAAATTACCATAAACCTGCCAGTTTCAAGATTATTTCACCTGTCTGTAAAGATTGGGTTCAATGAAATAATGCATGTGAAGGGGTCTACATAATGTATTACACAGGTGGCTATTTAACAATGGCAACCACGGGAAATATCAGGGATGCTTTATTCCTAAACATAAGCTCAGAACCCATATCTAAACCCAAGGCAGTTTTATGGCATATCTCCTTTTGCTAAACTGTGATGCCTCGAAACACTATACCCACTATGCAATTTTTCTGCTATTAGCAGAGGAGGGCTCCAGTCCCCAGTTTCATAGAAGTTCGTATGTCCTTATCCATTTTAGAGTCCCATTCCTTTCCAATCAATGACATAACTTTACTGTACTATACTCAATAAGGTTGGAAATTCAATTTTTTCTGTGCACAATTTAACTTTAGATTGCAAAAATCTTGGCCTTACAACTGTAGGAGATAGGGATTTATTTCAAGAAAGTCATAGAGACTTTGGGGGGGGCCCTTAATTTGGACCCTGAAAATGGGAATTTAAGGTCATGAGCTCATTAGTTTCCTTGCTCAAGTTCCTCAACACACATAGAAGCAATCGAGCACCCCCATTCTGCTCCTATTTCCACTAAAATGCTCTGCACAGCAAATACTTGTTCCTCCAAAGTCTTGCCTTGTCCAGGAACTTATTACAGGTATCTACAGGTAATCTTTAAGTAGCTGTTTCACTAGTGAATATCATGGACCCCCAATATCTCCTTTATGATTGGAAACAATGTCATTAATGAATTTAAATCCATTCACATCAAAGAACCAGTTGCAGATAACACAGGACCAATGCAGAGAAACTCTCCTTGAAGCTCGGACCACTTTCAGTGCCAAACTCTTGAACAGTGTTCCAAGAGAGAAGTGAGGATTTGACTGTAGGTAACCGAGAAAGCTCCTTAAACAGTCTATGTGAGGCCATTATTTGTGTGTCTGGGTTTGGAATGTGAATAGGAAGAACAGAAAATTGGGGAAGAAAGATGAATATGAGAGCGGGAAGTCAAGGGCCAAATAAAACTGGAGAGGCTGCCCTGGAGGACTCATGATGACAGACAGGCTCCTGTGTCATCTTCTCACCCTAAACCCCAACCTTGAGGTGAGACTGTCCCGCAATTTGGTGTCCTTCATTATGGACTTCAACACAAAGCAGGCTGGAAATATGGAGAGATGGAAGGAGGATCAGATAGGAGCTTCAGGGCAACCTGATGATAGGTGCCAACCTGAGTGAACAGCAAGAGTGTTTGGTGGACTGCTCCATCTTCCCAAGCTTAAAAGCATGGCTGCTGTTCCACTTCTACCTTCTAAATCTCGCTCATAACATCCTGTGTCTCCTGCTCACCAGGAACTGTACAGAAAGGTAATTGTGGGAATCGAAGTTCTGGCTCAGTTAAAATAACGCAATACAAGTCCACCACTTCACTGGTTAAAGAAATCCCATTGAAATAAAGTACTTTGAACTGAATAATAACGAAAACACATGCCATAGCAACAGAAGTTCTTAGAGGGAATTTTGTATTTTTAAATATTTACAAAGGGGAAAAATAAATCAGTGATCTAAACTTCCATCTTAAGAAGCTGGGTGGGAGGCTGGAGAGGGGGCTCAGCAGTAGAGTGCTTGCCTGGCATGTGTGAGGGCCTGGGTTCGAACCCCAGCACCACATACACAACTAAGTATCAACAAAGGCCAGATGAAAAAACAAAAGTGACTCATTCTCATTCTCTCCTTCTTCCATAAGAAAAAAGAAGAAGTGGTGTTAATAATTCAACATAATTAAATTATATTTTTTTAAAAAAGAAAAATTAACGCTAGATAAAAAAATAAAAACGGATTCTTTCTCTGTCACTATTCTTTTTTTAAGGAGGAGGAGAGAGAGAGGAAAGAGAATCAACTTTTTATTTCTTTCATCTGGCCTTTGCTTCTCCAACATTTAGTTGTGTGTGTGGTGCTGGGGTTCAAACCCAGGTTCTCATGCATGCCAGACAAGTGCTCCAATCACTGAGCCCACCGCTCCAGCCCATTCACTCTCTATTTAAAAAGAAAGAAAGAAGCATCAGCTAGGAGGAAAACAGAGCAACTTGAACACAAAATAAGTAGAAGAAAATAAAAAGGAGCAGAAATAAAAAAAAAAAACTTAAAGACAATAGAAGAAAATCAACAAGACCTGAAGTTGGTGCCTTGGTCTGTTTGTGCTGCTGTAATGTAATACCTGAAATTGGATAATTTATAAACAAGACATTTCTCACAGTTCTTAAGGCTGAGAAGACCAAGTAAGGACCTGGTCTATGCTTCCAAAATGGTGACTTGAAAGCTTCACTCTCACGAGGGGTCAAGTGCTGTGTCCCCACGAAGCAGGAAAGATGGAAAAGGGACAGGGCACCTCTCTGAAGACCCCTGTTTTTAATGGCATTAATCTCATTCACAAGGGTGGAGTCCTCATGACCTAAATAAATCACTGCCTAAAGACTCCCACTTCTTAACACATGGGTGATTAAGTTCCACTTAAGCATTTTGGGGGAACATATTCAGACTCTGGTAGTTGGTTCTTTAAAAAAATCAATAAAATTGATATTTTTTCAGACTGATCAAGAAAAAGAGAAAACAATTTATCAACATAAGGAATTAAAGAGGATATATCACTACAGATCCTACAGGCATTAAAATAGGAAATATTCAGCATATTTTATAACAAATGACATGAAAAACTGTATCAAAACTAATACAGAAGTGAAAATATGAAAAGTCTTGTAGCTGCTAAAAATTGAATTCATTACCAAAAACCTTCCCACAGAGAAAACTCCAGGTTTGCTTTGGGAAAGGCAAAGATTTCCTAGATGGGTCATGACGACAAAATTGATAAGATGATCTAAACCAAAATTGAACATTTTTCCTTATCAAAAGACATCATTAAGGAAATAAAAATGTAAGTCAAATTGGACCAGTATTTGTAATAAAGGTACCTGACAAAGAAAGTGTCAATATGTAAAGAATTCTTATGTGAATAAGGCAAAGAAAAACCATCTAATTTTTAAATGGTCAAAAGACTTGAACGGATATATTGCAAAAGAAGCAGCAGGAGAAAAGGTGCCTAGCAGCATTAGCCAAAGGAAATGCAAATTCAGCCACAACAGGACACTACTTCACACCCATTAGGATAGCTTAAAAACAGACTGATAGTTAAAATGTGGAGAAAATACAGTTCTTGTCATTGATATTGAAAATATAAAAATATTATAACCACTTGGAAAAAGTTGGATTTTTAAAAATAAAACTAAACATATATTTAACCTATGATTCCAGAATTTTAATAGCTACCAGAGAAATGAAAGCACAGATCCACCCAACGACTTACACACACATTCTTACAGCAGCTGTATTCATAACTCCACACTGGAAATAATCCAAACACCCATCAGCAGATTCATAAACACTAGCATACTACGGGGGAATATTATTTGGTAATAAAAAGGAACAACTACAGATACGTGCAGTAGCATGATTCTCAAAACATGTTATGCTAAAAAAAAAACTAAATACAAGAGCTCATACTATTTGAATCAACTTAAACGAAATTCTAAAACAGGAAAAATGAATATCCAGCGACAGAAAGCAGATCAGTAGCTACTTGGGGCTGAGGCAAGATTGGCAGCAGAGGGAAATGAAGCTTTTTCAGTGAAAAAAAAGTGGGTTTTTTTTGCGTTGATTGGGATGACACTGGTGCATAAATTTGTTAAAGCTGGTTGAACAGCACTGTGAAAATGAGTACACTTTACTGTATGTAAATTATACCTCCATTATGTTGGCCAAAAAGAAAAACAATCTTGGGGAAGATCAGACAAATGAGCACAGTTGTGATCTTAACATCAAATGTGTACTATTTCTAGGTTTCTGGGTTTGTTTGGTAGCACATGTCAGGAGGCCAAGTTTTCATCTAAATAAAATTGTAACCTTAAGGACTGGAGCAGTGGCTCAGCGGTTACGGCGCTTGCCTGGCAAGTGCAAGGATGCTAGTTCAAACCCCAGCACCACGCACACAATGAGGTCAATGAGGTGTCGGAGCAATGAAGGCCACATGAAAAACCAAATAAAAGTGACTCTCTCTCCCTCACTGTACCTCTCTCTTAAAAAAAAAAAATTGTAACCTTAAAACAGAGGAAACAAAACAAATGATGCAAGAAGTGAATAAGATCCCATGATGTGAACACTGACCTTCAGATACCATTGTGCTGCTTGCAATTAAGTACGCTTGAGTAATCAAAGATGTCAGAGTGCTTAGAAAAACATGTCAAGCCAGGCACAGTGGTGCAGGCCTGTAACCCCAGTGACTTGGAGGCTGAGCCAGAGGACTGCAAGTTCAAAGCCAACTTGAGGAAGTTAGGCCCTATGCCGCTAAGTGAAACCCTGTCTCCAGATTTAAAAAAAGAGAAAGAAAGGGCTGCGAATGTGACTCAGTGGTTAGGCTGCCCTGTTTTCTCTGGTACCAAAAAGAAAAATAAGTGGAGTACACAAGTCTGCCTTTGGGGGGATTGACTCAAGACATTAAATCTCTTATCAAATGTTTAAGAGAATTCGATGGGTTAAATTATGAATTGTGAAATAAGAATGCAACTTCTTATTGTCTTTACTGTACTTACAATTTGGTAAGATCTTTAAGTTGATCTTAGAGATTTCGAGGGGGGGGGAAGTACATAGTTTTGGGAGTTGTTGGGGCTCAGACCCAGGGCCTTGTGTATGCTAGGCAAGCGCTTTAGCACTGAGCTACATTCCCACCCCCAGACAAAACTAAATTTTACATGTATTTTAACAAAGCAAATAGTTATTAAAACAAGTACTTGTATTTTTCTTTCCATGCTAAACATCTGCCTTGACAGTACAGCTCATTGACGCATGATTCACACACTTCCTTCCTGCCTTTCTGAAGAAACGTCTTCCACCTTTTAGGAAAGCTGGGTTGCTTCTATTTTATCTCCAAATCTTATAAACTTAGCATTCTGGTTTGTAATAATGTGTTTTTAAAGCAAAATTACATAGCAACAAATTACCTCTTATAAAGCCAATTTACAGTAAATACTGTAACCAATTTTAACTTATATGATTTTCCTCTGAGGCCTCCTTCTCTACTTCATCTCAATTGTCCTTCATCCTCCAATTTTAAGGTGAAAGTATCTAGGCCTTTTTCCCCCTGCAATTTCTATTGAGGGCCTTAGATATGACAATAATCTACCTAGGAAGGGAAAGCACTATGCACAATTTACATGAATAGTAGTGTCATTTACCTGAGTGCCCCTAACTGCATCTTATTAGGTAGGCAGTGTTTTCATCCACTTACAGACGGAAAAATCAAGGCCATGCAATCCACAGGCCCAGGACTCATGCTTTTCTATTTGAATCCAAAGTTCTTGGCAACAACAGCTCTGAGATGAAGCTTGATCATCCTCGTAGGTTTTCCACTTCTTGGTGTAATCAAACATTGTCTTTGAGGATCCTTTTGTATCTAGAGCGCTGTGCCAAGAGCTGGGTGGGTAAACAGGTTCATTTGACCTCCTAACCATACCTGTACTCATTCATCTGTGGTCAGAATCTGGTGCACTTGTGGATATTGTTTGCTTCAAGGAGAAGGCTATTTTTTTTTTTTTTAAGAGAGGGACAGTGAAAGAGGAAGAATCAATTTTATTTAGTTTTTCATGTGGCTTTCATTGCTCTAACACTTGGTTGTGTACGTGGTCCTTGCACATGCCAGGCAAGCACCGTAATAGGCTGAGCCACCACTCTAGTCCCGAGGAGGCTATTACTCTGAGAGGGGAAAAAAGGTGCCTTTCTTTGATGTAAGGACCATCATTGACCCTACTTTACTTTGCCCCTTTTGACTTCCTTAATGTACCCAACAAACGTCAGCTAATGAGTAAATGAGAAACAGTCTGTAGGATAGAAAGAGAACATCACAACAGATGAAATATTTGCACATAGTGCAGTGTTTAGCACTTATGTGGAGTTCACTGAATGTGCATTGAAGGGAACATTTTCACCATTTCATCAAAATCATCCTGCAAAGTATTTACTGAGCCTCCCTCCCCTAAGTCTTGGACATGTTATGAGAACAAATGGTTTAATGAAATGTTGACTCAGATACAGTCTCTAATCTCGAGGAACGTGCGGTCTAGAATAAATAGGGTGCACATAACAATAAAAGGTGACAAAGCAAGAAGTGCTGCAATGAGACTGCTGGTCAAGTGCTTTGGGTTTGGAGTGAAGACAAGGAAAAGAAAGTTCTTTCCCCTTGCCTTAGGCATTTCTTGATACTTTAACAAAATACCTTAGACTGGGTCATTTATAAATAGAATTTTATTTCACAGCTCTTCAAGGAGATAAGTCCAAGATGAAGGTGCTGGGGTTTGGCATCTGTCCAGGACGTAGTGCTTCCATGATAGTGACTTGTTGCTGCGTCCTCTGGGGGTACAAATGCTGCATCCTCACGTGGTGCAAGGTAAGACAGAAGAGCAAAAGGAATGAAGAGGTCCCTCACATCTCTTTTATAAGGCCAGTAATCCCATTCATGAAGGCAACACCCGCACCTCCTAGCACCTGACTTCTTATACCATCACATTGGTGATTATGTATGAATTTTAGGGGACACATTCAAACCGTAGCACCCCTCAAGCTAGTTCATTTCTTTGGATGTTTTTTCCATGTTCTCTGTGGCAACCTCATGGTTTCAAACTTTCTGACTTTGATTATTAACCCCAAATCTCTCTTCTGAGTTTCTCCCAGACATCATCTCTCTATACCTAACCTGCCTGTGTGAATGAAAAGCTGAACTCGCAATTCTCTTTCATCTCTGTCTCTGACTTCTATAAGATAGAAGGAAAAAGAAACTTGAGATGGGGAATAGGAAGTAGGAGATTCACAGCATTTCGTATGACAGAGAAAGGCAGGAAGATGAAGACTCAGAAAATGTCTCCAGGTTTTTAAAAATATGTTCTCACACCATCCCCAACCACTTCCCAATTTCTACAATAAAACTAGAAAATGTAACCTTAATTTTCCCTTTCTATCTGTAACTATAAAAGCTTTTAAAGTCAAGGGGAAAAAGTCTTTCACTTACTATTCCTATAGAAAGGAATTTAGATATAACACTGTCTTAATTCCTCTAACAGAGAACAGGAGAATGTGGTAGAATGCATAAAAGTTACAATTCCTCTTCCCATAAATTATGTCCTTTCCTCTCTACTAGTAATATAGAGATAAAAATCTAGAGGAAATTTTAGCACTTATATGGATATTGGAATTAAAGACATCAGATAGCCAGCATACGGAAATACTTTCGAGCTCATTTACTATTTTGATGACTTTCCTCCTTCATTCCCTCACAAAGGTTATAAACTACATGGATACAGCAAACTGGCTAGCTGTTCAAGAAATTGGCTTTCCCTTCCTCCCAGAAGATAGCTGGACATATTTCCTCACACTGCTTTCAGTGAGGTAGCCACATGACTGAGTTTTGTTCAAAGAATGTGGTAAAAAATGAGGGCTGGAGTGACAGCTCAGTGGTTGGAGTATTTGTCTAGCACGTGCACAGACCTGGGTTTAAACTCCAACACCATACACAACTAAGTGTCAGAGAAACAAAAAATAGCCGAATAAATGAAATGAAATTCTTTCGCCCTCTCTCTCTAAAAAAAGGACACACACCACTTCAGGCCTGACCTATTAAAATTTTCCATAAGCAAACATTTCCTTTTTTTTTTTTTTAACGTGCCACTTCAATAGAGGGCTTCACACACTGAGAAGGGCCACATGGAAACCTGCTCCTGAACCAGGAACATCCACAGGGAACTTAACATGAACAAGAAATAAACTCTGGAAATGCTATGTAACTCATCTGGGTCCTAGTTCTCATGTCAAATACTCATAACAATGCCTGGTAAAGAAGAAAAGCTCAAAACATATTACCTGTCATTATTATTAGGAAATAAATTACTTCTCCTTTTTCTTGGGCAGAGTGTACCACTAGGGGTGGAGGTGTGGATTAGTGAAAAGTATTCAGCTTCCTTTGCCTGTTATAAAAGGCTAATTGCTATAGTGAAGTAAGACAGCATTTTAACACTTTTAAAAAAAACCCACTTTCTTCTAGATCAGACATTAAATTTTATGACTGGTCTCTTGCTGTTAACACTCAAATCCAATAAAGATGTGAAATATCTCCCTTTGACACTTAGCATCTGGGAATGTTCTAAAACAGTTTTAATAATCCATATCATCTCTGGTTTCAAATTTACACAAATTTGTATACAGAATATTTTGTGCTATTACAATATTTAAAGGATACAGTTTAATAACAGTATGATCAAATTTTATTGATAAATAATAGAATGCCTTTACAAAACATGTTTTCCTAATATATTTATGTTACAACACATGCATTTCTTTATGAAAGTATTTAAGACTTTTTGCAAAGGCAATGGGAAAAAGTAGAGAAACAGGAGAATCAGATTTCAAAACAAATCTTCAGAAAAAGACCTAAATATTTAGCAATTATTTTCTTTTATAAAAAATGATGGGTTTGTAACTTTGAAACATTTCAAAAGTGCAGTGCATAAATTTAATTTTAAAAACTAGTAGTGCCAAATATATTATTTTGGCATCAAATTTCCCCTTCTAACTATATTCAGATTCACATTTTCATGCTTATTAAATAATGGTTTTAAATGAGAACCATTAATATCTCTAGCTAAATAATCCCATATCTGGATTTAATCATGGTAGAACTGATATATATTTTTTAAAATTTCATTTATTTATTCATCAGTAAAATGGACTATTTGACAGCATCCCCAGAAAATGAGGCTCCTATGTACAGGTAGATGATCATCATATTATACCTGCCACTAAGTCACTGATGTAGCTGCTAATGTATCAGAATTTTTTTTTTCACGCAGACGCTTCCACTTGAACAAAGTCCTATGAGTATTCATTATCATATCAACACTGAAGAATTAACCATTCCTGGAACAAGGAACCATCTTTATATTAGTATTTCTTGGTTATGGTGCTTAGTCTTGATATTATTAAGCACAATGAATTTTTCTTAATGAATATAGGTGGATTAAGGCAAAAGAACATAGCCTAGTCCCCTCAGTAGTATATTTTCTAGCTTATTTAAAATTGTTCAATTGTTCTTGAGGCTATACAAACTACAGATCTGCTGGCTGGAAGACCAAAAATTGTCCCTTGGATCAGCATCTGACATTTTAAGCATGAGACTATATTCTTAGTGCTCACAGCATCCTTCCTGGCCCTGCCATTATGACCATTCCTCAGTAGAATGCACAATGTTGATTTTTAAATGATACCTTTTACTTGCTATGTATCTTGGCTGTATATAGGTTATTTTTCCTTATTAAATAATATTTAAGAATAAGTGGGCAATAATTACTCAGTCTTTGTGAATGGTCCATTGCATAATTTTTCATTTTTACAACCGTTTTCTGCAGGGCTGTTGCACTTTTCCTCTGCCATCTTCTTCACATAACTAAGTGGTCCTTTCCCCTCAAAGGAAGAAGGATTTTTGAATGAACCTCCAATTCTATCCCAAAGTGTGAAGTACTGTCCATAGTTATAGTCAAAGAACATGTGGTGGTCTGTATGATGAGCGGAGCCATTAATAAATGGCTTCAAGACCTCGGGAACACGAAAATCACCATCATGAATGGAAATGGTCCAGATATTAACCAAGATGTACAAACCTAAGTAAACCAGTTTGTGTAATGGAAAGACAAAAGGGTAAATATGGTAAGGCAGACTCTGAAGGAAGCCATCCACTGGGTGAAAAGCATGACTTGCAAATGGAGTGGGGATCTTCCAAATGTGATGAGGTTTATGTATGCGCTAAAAAGAAAGGGACACGATCAGTACCACGAACTCCAACCAGTGCAACAGTCAATTCAGCTTTTCACGTTCAGGTTGCAGAAATGATCTAACTGAAAAACCCTCTGAAACAAGTGAAATCACTTTATAAACAGGCCTGCTTCTTTCTTTACTCCAAAACTAAAATTTTAAGCTATCCAGACTCATAAAGAAGAAATAAACAAAATATACCTGGTACTTGTTAGGAATATGACTACCGAGGCATTAATACAGTTAGAGAAAATTCTTGGAAATAGAGAACAGAATTTATAATCATACATGCTGAAATGTGTAATATTTTTTCTCTTTCCCCTTCCAATGACTCTACCTTGTATACAAGCCTATGATGAAGGCCTCTGTGAATCCAGTAGATTAGCATGTCGGTGAAAAAGAGGAAGGATATGACACTGAAGATGAGGTAAAACCAGCCTAGGAGAGACAGCAGGGCACAGGTGAGTCAGGATTTGGCTCCCAGGACTAGAGTTCACCCTTTACCTGCCCTTGTGAGTGCAAAGGCAATCCTAGACTCCAACATTACAAAGCGCTCTGGCTAACTCCATTCATCAGAATCTCCTTCACACCCTGGAAACTGGGTATTTCCTTATTTCAGTCTCATAACAGCTTGAAACGTCTTACCTTTACTTGATTTCTTCTTTTAAGTTTTTTTTTATTTTTTATTTTTTTAAAGAGAGAAGGACAGTGAGAGAGAGAGAGAGAGAGAGAGGGTCAATTTTTATTGAGTTTTTCACATGGCTTTCATTGCTCTGACACTTACTTGTGTACGTGGGTGCTGGGGTTTGAACCTGTGTACTTGCGCATTCCAGGTAACTGCTGAGCCATGGCTCCAGCCCCTTAAGTTTATTTTTAACTGATACACAACAATATAAAAGTTGTACATACTAATTTTTCACTCAAACTATAAAGATATGTATGAAACAGAATCTTTTGTTTCCTAAGACATCTTTATTATTTAAACCTCTGAGAATAATGTTACTTAACCATTGTTCTTCATGTTAACCTACATAAAACACATCTTTACACAGTACTTCCCTGCTTAGAATTTTACTTTCCATCACATACCTTCATAATCTAGCATTCCTCCATAATCCAGCCCTTTCTGATCTCTCCAATCTCATCATTCCTGTACTTCTCTAACTGGACTGGTTTACTCAACTTCCTCCTAATGTCTTGAGAGTCTCACCTCCGTATCTTTAATCCATAAATCTAGAATGCCTTCCATCCCTCTATCTTTTATTCTACTATTTGTTTTTCAAGGCCCAACCAACTTATCACCCCAGTGCATAATTTTTGTTGCCTCCTCTATAACTAATCTCTTACAGTGAGAGAAGGCTCTGGTGCCAGTAAGCTTGAGTTGAAGTCTTAAATCTATTTCCTATTTGCCAAGGAACCAAGGCAAGTTACTGAAACTCAGTATATCTAATTTACTCACCTATAAAAGGTACATAATAACAGTATCTATCTCATAGAACTGCTGCAGAAAAAAATGGATTGGTACATGTGAAGAGCTTGGAACTATCACTAGCACTACAAATGCTCAATAAACATTGTTCTTATTTTCTATATACTAGATAACCATTTTTTTTTTGTTTGCTTGTTTTGTTTTTTTAAATTACAGTACTGGGGATTGAATCTAGGGCCTCACATATACTAGGTAAGCACTTTTACCACCAGGCTACACCTCTAGTCCCAGAAATGTATCATGATGAAGTAATTTCAAAATTTCACAAAAGTTTATTCACTGTGAGACTGCTTACAATAGAAAAAAAGTGACAATCTAAAGGTCTAATTAGGAATCAATTAATAAGTGATGGACATTTATACAATTAGATATTATAACCAGTATACTACACAATGTCAGTGTGCATTGATATGAAAATACAATCACATTTATTAAGAGGAAAAACTCAGGGTGCAAACCAGCATACATAGTAGGATTTCATTTTTACAATGTAAATAATGAAGTATACAGCTATAGAAAAGTGGGAGGGTATATGCCAAAAGATTCATAGTTTCTTAACAGTAAGATAATGAATCCTTAAAAACCTGTATTTTCTGATTTTCAGTACCTTTGATATACTACTTGAGTTTTTTTTTTTAAGTTTATATTCAATAAAGATAATAGGAAACAAATGCAAGGGCCCATCTCTGTCCACTCCAGTCCTCCCCCAGGCACAATTTCATCTGCAACAGACTTTAAAGTTAACAGATGAAACAAGAAATGCACCCAAGTGTCAAGACATGACTGCATGAAAACAAAACATTAAAAAGTGAACAATTTAAAAGAAAGAAAAAAGAGACAGACTGGTTCTTTAAGGAAACCAACTTGTGCTCCTGGACCCTCTTCTTATTTACTTACCATTTGGAAACTCTCCTATGTCATCATACAATTTGCTGTAACCTCTCAACTCTAGCAGGAACAATGAAATGGTAGGGATGCTTATCCAGGGTAATGACTGGACAGTGAACTTAATCTCTCGATACACTTGATTCTGAAAATGAAATTTCCAATGCTTAAAAGTCACAAAATCTATGTTCAACAAAACCAGAACAAAATTATTTTGGATTGGATTTTTAAACACTCTTTTATATTAAGGGGCTTACGTCCAAACTGTTTCTATGAAAATTTTAATACATGAGAACAGATGTGTTAGAAAAACACTCCTTTAATCCGAAGCAAACACAGTAAAAACCTTAAAATTCTGAAATTATTTCTCCTTCCTACAAACTTTGTATTCAAAATTACTATTTATGGAATAATCATTTCTTTCATGATTAACCTCCATCCCCAACCCTTCCTTTTAAAACCAATTTTTTTTTTTCAGTGCTTGAAGTAACTGACAAATAACTGAAATAGAAAAATGATTATAGCTGGGCATAGCGATACATGCCTATTAATCCCAGTGGCTCTGGTGACTGAGGCAGAAGGATCACAAGTTTGAGGCCAGCTTCAGTAACTCAGTGAGGTCCTAAGCAACTTGTGTGTCTGGGTTAGATAAGAAAAAGAAAATCTAACCCTTTTTGGAGGATGGCTTCAAAAACTTTACTTAATGGTCAAAAATACCCATCTTAATCTAAAACTCTTATAAATGCATCGTTATTACTATTTTTACTATACCAGCAGTTAGAAAATAGGTTAAGAAGATCTCTTACCTTTAAAAACTGCGGATGCTTCATTAACGAATGATCATAGACAAAATAAAAGCTCAATGTTGCACAAGAGAAATAAAGGATAAAAGCACCAAGATTGGTTATAATCAGGAGACTAACAGTTTGTCGGAAGATGTCATCCTCTGGCCATGTGGCTGGATATACGTATGGTGTAAAAAAGTAATAATCTGCAACTCTGAGAACAAGGTCCATCTCAGCTCCTAAAGGATAAACATGTGCAATAGTTACTTATCATGTCTACATTTTTTTAAGCAAAATACTGTTTAGAAAAATTACATATAAAGTTCCAAATTTCAGAATAATCATATGACACAAGTCTGCTGCTACAGGCCTCCCGTAAATGCCACCTTTGTGCCAGAATAGATTTAAATAGCAGCTCTAGTGCAATCTCATATATAAGGACACTAAAGCTCAGCTAAATAAACTGAGGCCCAGGAAGCTTTTTCTCTAAGGCCATCAGGTGAATAAGCTGTATCAGATAAAATCTAATTATACTTTTGGATCCTTTCCTACTCTGTTCTATGGCAACCTTGCAAGTTGCAAAGATGGATATATAGTGCACCAGGTACTCAGACAAATAGCTGAGTCCTTCAGCTACAAATTTCAGCTGCATCTCTCCCCTTCGAGGACTCAGTTCTAGAGATTTTTATTTCAGTGCTGAGACCCGAAATGAATTTTACCATAACCAAAGAACACTTTCTCTTGTGACAGAAGGAAAGGCACTCCCAATGACAGAACAAAGGAAGAAGTATTTTTGTTGTCAAGAACTAGAGTGCCATTTATTTCTCTCTCTCTCTTTCTCTCTCATCAATATTCTAGTTTAGGGGTTAGCAAACTTATCCAGGGGCCAAATCCAAAGCTGGTCTTTAAAAAAAAAGTTTTATTGGAACACAGGTATGCCCAGATGTTTATATATCATGTATCATCCTGCCTGCTTTTCTACTAAAGGAGGGTTGAGTCATTGCAACAGAGACAAAGCCAAAGAGATTTACTATCTGGCCCTTTACTGAAAAAGTTTTCCAGCTCTTGTTCTGGATACTTAAACGTAAGAAAAACTTGAGTCAATTCAGCAAATATTTAAGTCTACTCTACTCATGGCCCTGTTAAAATACAGTTCAGCAACATCATGGTCAGCTCTTGTGATCCGACCACGGAATCTATCACTATGACCTACTCACTCATTCTTCATTGCATTGTTGGTAGAGAAGAATGTGTTAAGAATTCTAAAATAGCTGTACCTAAAGTTTTTGGATAACTAAAAGCACTCTGACTTCAGGCATTCTGATGGCCTTAATCTGCTACATACTGGACCATGTAAAGAAACAGTGATTTATGAAATTAAATAGCCTATTAGAAAGGAAAAATTCTTACAATACTTTCATGAAATGTAATATTTACTTTCCCTACTAGATTCTCCATGAGCTATTCTCACTGTATCCCACAAGGATTTACAGAGTCTCTTCAAAAATAAAACATAGTTCAAAATGATAAATTCATAGACAAAGACAGGTTATGAGAAGTCTTGCTTCCATCCACATCTCTGCATACCACAGAGATGGTACACATAGATTCCAGCTCCCTGGGTAGCCATAGTCATTTCCTATGAATCCTCAACAGTGTTTTGAAATTTAAGAACAAATAACCATAGATTTTTTTTCCTTGCCCTCCATCCTTACAAAAAGTGGCACACTATATATATCTGCAGAGTTCCTTTTTTCACTTAGTGTATATCTTGGATATCTTTCCCTCTCTGTATAAACATTCCTTTTCTGTTTTTAAATTCTCAAAATACTTATGTGCATTTATTGAGAAACAATTCACTTACATAAAATCCACTATTTTAAAGCAGATGATTCATTAGTTTTTCAGCATAGTTCCCAGAGCTGTGCAATCATTACCATTATCAAATTTCAGAACATTTTTATCACCACAAAAAGAAACTCTGTTCTCCTACTATTAAGCTTCCTAAATATGTAGATTACTTTTTCTTATCAAATTTGGGGAGCCTAGAACCAGTTTTTTTTTCCCCACATTTTTTATTGGTGCATTATAGTTCTACATAATGATGGGATTTATTGTTACACATTCGTCCATGCACACAATATAACAATATAATTTAGCCAACATCCCTCCCCAGCACTTCCTCCCACCCCAGCACTTCCTCCCATCCCCTGGTTCCTTTCTTCTACTGATCTCTCTTTGATTTTTTTTCCTACTTTTCCCGTTTTTATTGATTATGTGGAACTAGTATCTTAGAAGTGCAAAACACACTTTTTTAATCCTCCCCTTTTCCTTCCCATCCTACCTCCCCTCTCCCCTTCTCTTTCCTCTACTCTACTAGACTTGTCTATTAATCTATATTTGAATGGTTCTTTATGTAATCTTATCCTTCCCTCCGCCTTCTTTACTTTACTCTAGCTTCCACATAAGAGAGAAAACATTTGCCCTTTGAGTTTCTGAGTATGGCCAATTTCCCTTAGCATAATATTCTCCATTCCCATCAATTTACCAGCAAATGCCATAATTTCATTATTTTTAGTAGCTGAGTACAACTCCATTGTGTGTGTATGTACGTGTGTGTATATTCCACAATTTTTAAATCCATTCATCTATTGATGGGCACATCTGAGCTGATTCCATAATTTAGCTACTGTGAACTATGCTGCTATAAACTTCTTGTGACTGTCACACTAAGATCTTTGGGGAAAATGCCTGGGAGTGAGACAGCTGGGTCATATGGTGGCTGGAACCACTATTTCTTAAAACCTTCTACTCATTTCTCTGTTCTCCTTATGCTTACATTGATATCCATGACAATGTTCCAAGTCTCTGAGGCTTTTTGTTTTTCTTCCCTCTTTTATGATCCTCACACAAGACAATCTCAATTGACCTATCTTTATTCATTGGTTCTTTGTCCTGACAGCTCAAATATGCTATTAAACTCGGGAATTTTTTTAAATTAATTTATTTTTTACTAAGGAGCTGTTGTGCTCTCACAAATGTGTATAAAGTAGGGCTGGAGCGGTAGCTCAGCGGTTTTTGGTGTTTGCCTGGCATGCGCGAGTACACAGGTTCAAACCCCAGCAAAATGTACACAACGAAGTGTCAGAGCAACGAAGTCCACAAGAAAAACTAAATAAAATTGGTTCTCTCTTTTAAAAAATAAAAAAATGTGTAAAAAGTAAAAATATGATATGCACTTGATCTTAAACTATAGTTACCCCCACATCGCCCACACCCCAGACTCTAGATTCCTCTATATTATGCCCCTATGAGAGGCATAAATGTCTCTATATAAACACATATACATATACATGACTGTGAATTTTTCAGAATTAAATGACTGCATAAGTATTATTTGACTTCTGGGGGGGTGGTAAAGAGTATGCTACATTGTTGTCTCCCTAGATCCCTCTCCCATTCCCTGCTTCTTCCCTCCCCTCTTCCCTACCTATATGTCATGGTTACCCTAGATTATGTGTTGCTATGCCTTTGGTGGGTTTAATATACGAGTATGACTACCTTTTACCCAAGTCTGGGTTTTACTCTAGCTTCCACAAATAAGGAAAACATTCGACCCTTGACTTGCCAGGTTTGGCTAACTTCACTCAGCTTGATTTCTTCCATCGCCATCCATTTACCTTCGAAGACTGCAATATCGTTATTTCTAACAACTGAGTAGAACTCCATTGTGTGTATGTGTATGTATATGTGTGTACACATTGAGAGCTTTTGGATCCATTCATCCAGTGAGGAGTATCTAGGCTGATTCCATAATTTAGCTATTGTAAATTTAGCTGCCATGAACACTGATTTTGCTGTGTTGCTGTAATGTGCTAATTCTAACTCCTCTGGGAAAACACCCAGAAGAGGGACAGCTAGTTCATAAGGTGGATCCAACCTTAATTTTTTGAGACTAGTAATCAGAGGAATAATTTTTAATTCCACTTATTCTGTGCTTCCACTTCTGGATTTCTGTTTGGTTCTATCACTTTGTTGCTCTTTTCTACTTAGTAGGAAATTGTTCTCAAACTTTATTTTATTTATTTATTTTTAATTCATTCAACATAGTCATACATATAGGAGGGAATCATTGTCATTATTTAAATACCTTGTTCTTTAGTCCTCTTAACATATTCAGAGTAGCTGATTTAGAGTGTTTGCTTAGTAAGTCCAACATCTGAGTTTCCTCATGGGAAGTTTCTAATGAATGCCTTTCTATGTATACTTTCCTGTTTCTGTTTCTAAGATTTTTGGGGAAAGGGACATTTAAATTAATACAACATGGCAATTCTGGAAATCAGATTCTCTATATGCCCTCCCCCAACTCACAATCCTCGGGTTTCATAGCACTATTCCTTTAAGTGATTTTCCTGAATTGATGGTAAAATACCTGTATTCTTTGTTGTGTGCAGCTATTGAAGACTCTATGACTGGATGTGATTCCCTTAAATGCCTTGAGTCAGCCTCCCTTTGCTGAGGTGCTGTGTGTTGATCCATGATTTCAACACTTCTGTGCAGTTTACAACTATGACTTGGCTTCCACTTTCTTGTAGATTCCCAAGGCTGGACAAAGATAAGAGCAGGGCTGTCTCTTTCTTGGTTAGGTGCACAGCCCTGTTTGCAGGCATCATTCTAGATCCCCAAGGAAGTCAACCTCTCTCATGGACATCTCACTCCCCTGTGGTTCCTTTTAGATCTTTTGGTCTAGCTCTTCTTAGTGCCAACTGCAAAGCACAACTTGTAGAGCTTTGATGGTAAACAATGATTGTCCTTCACTGGGCAGAGAACTGTGCACACTGAGCAAGTTCTAAAACAGGTTACAGGAAAGCAAGCCTTGAGATGAGGTTTTCCTAGCATAGATAGGTCAAACAGTGACAATTCTCCGGGGTGAGGCTTTCAGGGGAACTACAAAGCTGTTCTGTCCCTCCATGATTGCTAGACTTCTGTTTTTCAGTTACTATTTTATAAGGCTATTAGTTTTCAAGGCTACTGGGGCACCAGGGAAAGGAAATGGAGAAAGGGCAAGTTCAAAGGACAAAGCTCACTGTTCTCACTGAGATTCAGACATTTTTCTCAAATAACTGCACCTAGGATTACTATAAACCTTTAATTTCTAGAGTCCTAGAAAAGCTGATTTTGAGAACTTTTGACAGTGTTCTGTTGCTTTATAATTATGGAGTAGACTTTCAAAGGTTCTTACTCTGCTGTTCTTAAGTCCCTACCTTTTATTTTCAAAATATAGGTAGGTCTACTACACTTAAAACATCTGTCATCAGGGGCTGGAACAGTGGCTAAGCAGCATGGCGCTTGCCTGACATGCGTGAGGACCTAGGTTCACACGCCAGCACCACATGCATAACTCTTAAGTGTAATAATGAAATCCAGGTGAAAAACTAAATAAAATTGATTCTCTCTTTCTCTCTCTTCCTCTCCTTCTCTCTTTAAAAAACAAAAAATCAAAACAAAATAAAAAAACACATTATCAGATGTATTTCAGAATTCAGAATTTCTAGATTTTGCAAAAGGTCACAAATATCACCCTGTCATTAAAAACATTAATGTTTGTTGAGAAAATGTATAAATATTCATATTAAGTGATGTGAACACAGCAAATAGTATCATAACTCATTTATATGATAATAATTTATGTAGTAACTATGCATATATTCATATGTAATAAACTGTAATATACGTAGTTTGATAACTGACATGAAAAATAGTGGAATTTGATACAGACTTTTAAAACTTTATTACATTTCTTTTTAAAGGAAAACATTCAGTAAACTTTCAAATACACAAAAAAATCAAACAAGGTTAAATCCTTGTGTGCGTGTGTATGTACATAATAAATATTCATTACTCTGGCTACATAAGGAATTTTCTTTCTTTTTTTTTCAGGGGGGGCAGCAAAACAATAATCTAATGTCTCATAATTTTGGAAGCAAGCTGAGGTGCCAGATCTTAAAGGGAAGGACCTGTCAGGTTGGAATTAGATGCTAATGATGTACTGGGATCAGTGTTCTCCAGTAGTAAAGGAAAGTGACTTGAGACAGCCTTCTGATAAGCTTTCTATTTCATGTCTTATGAACATATGCTTCTGCTTCAGCAATTGCTGTTTCATTATTTACCACAATGCCTTCGGCTAGTCACCCATCTGTGCTCACGATGCAGCCACTGCTGTCATCATTTGTGTTGTCATTAATATCAAGTATATTTAACGATCTTTCAATAATTTTCCCATCACCCAAGAAGTGCCTAATAGAAGCACCAGGATCCATGTTCAGTCCTTCTTCAAGGACAGTTTCTCCTGACTTATTTAAGGTTTGGACCACTAAAAGTATGGTACAGGGGCTGGAGCAGTGGCTTAGCAGTTGGAGCACTCGCCTGGCATGCACAAGGACCCGGGTTGAAGCCCCAGCAGCATATACACAGCTAAGCTAAGTCAGAGAAACAAGAGCCAAATGAAAAACTAAATAAAATTCTTTCTCTCATTCTCTCCCTCTCTTTCTTTAAAAATAAAATAAAATAAAAGTTTGGTATAATTGAGGTTAAGTATCATCATCTCTTTAGTGACACAAATCCTTCAAAATATTTGCAGGCTCGTAATGCTGATTTATCAAAATCATTTTGAGCATCAAGTAATTTCTTTTTTTAAGAGAGAGAGGAACAGTGAGAGAAAGAGAGAATCAATTTTATTTAGTTTTTCATTGCTCCGACACTTAGTTGTGTATGTGGTGCTGGGGTTCAAACCTGGGTCCTTAAGCATGCCAGGCAAGTGATGTGATGACTGAGCCTCCACTCCAGCCCCAGCATTAAGTTCTTTGTAACTGAACTTTTACAGGATGTTTTGATTCCCATGCCTCTATAACTGTGCAGAAAGTACAAAAACTTGCTTTTCCAAAGCATGGCATCCCTTGAGGAAAAAGGTTGTGTCCAGTCAGTGGGGGTAAAGGGCAGTAAATGCTACTAACATTAATTTTAACACATAGTGAAGAAAAATGTGCAAAAGAGTTGCCTAAGAATGATAAAAATGTTCAACTCTCTTTCATCGTACTTTTCACCACACAGCTTCCTAAATTTCTGAATCTTCCCTTCTTAATGCTAACACTTGTTGCAGTAGGAGTTCTTTATGTATGCTAGGTTGTTTCATGACCAACACAGCAATTAGGGGCATTTATTTACTTCCTTATTGTCCAATCCACTTAATCAAACATGGTTAGAAACTTGATTTTCTGTTCTATACAGGGATTTCTTTCCTATTTTTCATTAGTTCTTGGTCTTCGCTGCCACTGTGCAACTTAAAGAACTTGTCTTTCTTTCCCTTACGTAACATATAGTGGTAGTTCCCACACCACATGCCGGAGCAGGATGCCTCAGAGATACAACCGTGAACCAGCATCTCCAACTCATATTCTCTGCTATAACTAATGGTTGATATCCACTCATTCTCACTGTTATCTATCAGGCTACCTTAAACTATTTCTGACATTTTCACATACAATTAAATCCCAAGTAACAAAACAACAAAAAAAGCAAAAAGTACCAGCAAGCAAAATAGTGCACTAAGACACAACAGGAACTTCAGTCACTTGGAGTCAGGAGTTGTCATCAAATGAGTTTGAGTTCTGAACCTAAAACAAACACAAAAACAAAACAACTTCTTGGTTTTCAGGGATTTTTAGACTTTAAAATTATGACTAATCCTGTATTAGTAAAATTCTACAAGAAGAGCTAGGCCAAATAGAAATTGCATTTGCAACCCTGGTACATGCCGCTAAATTTCCCCCATCATGCTGTCCCACTTTGTAAGTCCTAAACAATGGAAAACAGTGCCTATTTCTCTCAACCTCACCATCAGAGGATATCTGGAAACTTTTGGACATTCATCAATTTAATAGGTAAGAATGGCTATGTTAGTGGATATTTAATTCAGATTTACCTTATTATGAGAGATTCAGCATCATCTTATATATTTAGAATCATTTTTTCTATAAATAATTTTTCATTATCCTTTGCCCATTTTCCCACTGGGTGTTTTATTCTCTTTGTAAAAAGAAAATTCTAGAAGCTTATTATTTATTAGGGAGTGTAGACTTTTGTTTATTATTTAACTTACATTTTTTTCTTACTCTTATCAGGGAAAGAAAATTTTAATTAACAACAGATGCCAAATATTAGCATATATCCATCACATCTGCCACTGTTAATTCAAGAAACAATTTATTAAGTGCTAAGCACTATACTAAGTAACAAGCGGAAGAGGATTGGCGGAAGAAGATTAAAAAGGTACCATCAAAACCATTCTTAAAAGTAAAGCAAACACAAAAGCACATTACAGGGGCTGCAGCAGTGGCTCAGTATGGTTACAGTGCTTGCCCGGCATGCGTGAAGACATGGGTTTGAACTCCAGCACCATGTACACGGTGAAGTGTCAGAGCAATGAAAGCCACATGAAAAACTAAATAAAATTGATTCTCTCTCTCGCTGGCTGTCCCTCTTTCTTAAAAAAAAAAAAAATTACATGAATACAATGAGTGCTATATTAAAGTACATATGCAAATTATATGAAATCGGAAAATAAAGCCATTTCCCTTGGCTTACAATAAAAGGCTTTACAGTGAATGTGACATTAAAGTTTCACTTTGAAAGACATACCGGAAAGTAAAGGTCAGGGACAGCCATTCCAAATAAACGTAACAACTGAGAAGGTGGGAAGAGGCATGGTACATTCATGGCTCAGTGGATGTGGTGGGTAGGCACCAAACAGTGCGATAAGGGTGACGTGGAAAGAAAACAGACATTAGGGGATAAACCTGATAGGAGGAGCTTGGTATTAAACTGTGAAGGGATCTGCTGCCATGTAAGGAATTTGGACGTTCTCTTATACATAATGGAGAGGTCACAGTAAAGATTACTGAGCAGTGGGCTGGAGAGGTGGCTGAGCAGTTATGTGCTTGCCTGACATGTGCAAGGACCCAAAATTCAAACTGCAGCACCACATACACAACTGTCAGAAGGAAAAAAAAAAACAAAACCAAAAACAAATGAAAAAAGTGAATAAAACAGAGTCTTTCTCTCTCTTTAAAAAAAAAAAAATCCTGAGTAGGATAGGAAAGAAGTATAATCAAACCCATATTTCATAAAGACCATCACTGGTTATACAAAGTATTGATGCAAAGCAGGGAAGCTCATTTGGTCGCTCCTGCTAGACTATTTCAGAGAAGACGGTAGTGTCAACTCAGATACGGTCATATTCATCAGATTTAACACGCAAAAAATCCAGAGGCTGGGCGTGGTGGCTCATACTTATAATCTCAACTACTCAGGAGGCTAAGGCAGCAGGACTGTAAGTTCTGGGCTAGGCTGGGCAACTTAGCAAGACCCTATCTCAAAGCAAGATTCAAAAAGAAAAGGGCTGGTGAGATAGCTCAGTCGTAGAGAACTTCTCTAGCAAACATGAGGCCCTGGATTCAATCTCTAGTACCAAGGGTAGGGGAATCCACAAGACTTGGATAACCCCAGATACACTGATACATGAAAAGGGAAGAGATCTAGGCTGAGATTCTGACTTGCCTGAGTTGAAGTCATATGGAGTGAAGACCATCAAGGGACAGTGCAGCTGGGGAAACACACTACACAATAAGCAATACTAGGGAACATAAATACTTAATAATTGAAGAGGATATTGCTACACCATTAAAAGTTGGTAAGGGTTGATGCACTCATACACATGTTACTGATACAGATGGTCCTTGGAGTGAAGTGCCAATAAAACTATTATAAATTAAAAATATTGCAAGGTGAAAATGCATTTCATACATGGAACCTACCCAGCATCCTAAATTAATGACCGTACAGTACAAACAAAGATGGCTGGCTGATTCTCTTCAGAATGGTGTGGCCAATGAGGAGCAGCAGCTTAGTGCCAGTGTCTACCACTAGCAGTGTATATACTGCATATCATGAACCAGGGAAAAGATCAAAATTTGAAGTTCAAAGAAAATTTCTACAGAAGGCAATTCACTCTCACGCCATTCTAAAGTCAAATAAACAGTAAGCTGAATCATCATTAAGTCAGGGACCATCTGTAGGGCCACAAAGCACTAATTTAGTAGAGTACCTGAAACAGTCCTGTACAATCAAAAAGAACTTAAACCCTAATGAGGAATCTTCATTCAATTTTTAATATGAGACAAGTAAAGACATGAATAAAATTTCAATCCTGAACTTTAAAAACTCTTTCATCTAGGACCACGCCAATTGTGTTAATTTGTATATTCCCTGTACATTATTACTTGGACAGTAAACCAGTGCCTGGGAGGAGGAATTGTCCCTGTCAACCTAGAAGCAGTTTAGATACCCTGAAGTTAAACCTGCTCTAAGTGTGTTCAGAATTTTGATTTCAATTAATTTTATTTGTTGATTGTGGTAATAAGGCATTCATAAGTACATTGCTGTAATTTCTGACATTTAACACACAAAATCTTCCTATGGCAAAATGATCTCAAAATGGAAATTAAATTTTGAAGTCAGTTTATATTTCAATCCATATCTGTAAAATGAAGATAACATACCTATGTTATAGAATTGGTCTAAGGTTTGGAGATTATATAGTCTTTTGATACCACCTGACACTTGGTAGGTACTCAACAAATAGGAGAGCTAGTACTGTTAATGGGAGACAAAGTTGAAACAAATGACAGAAAAAGCTGCCATTTGATTTTTCCTTGAAAAATAACTGATCACAGCTAATATTAATATTTACTCTACACTAAGTACCATAAATATGTTACATGTATTAACTCATCTGATCTTTTTAAGAAACCCCCAGAATCAGACACTATTATTTTACAGATGAAGAAACTGGGCACAGAAATTCAAGTACCCTACCCAAGATCACAGAGTAAATGCTGTAGATAGGATTCAAATATGTGCAATCCAGTTGCAAAGTTCATGGCTTCTTTACGAGGTTGTCAACTCTTTTAACTCTTTACACTCTGAAATTCTCAGTGACTCTAGAAGTTCATGTAATTCTGCATGTAAGTTTAAGGGGTTACACCCCACTGAAGTCAGAAGCTTCACAGACTCCTTCAAAGTCCCACTCCTTGAAATAGAAGCTTGTAACAAATATTATTTTGCCTTTGCAGAAATAAACAACAAAAAAAAACCCTTTTCTTAAAACACAGTTATCTATAAAACACTACGAGGCTTAGTATAACTGTGTGTACTATTACCTGTTTGCTTAACTTTTAAAATACTGACAAGAGCTTAACATTTATTGAGTCCTAGGCATTATTTTAAATACTTTTTTTTGTATAACCTCATCTAATCTTCACAACTCTATGAGGCAGGTACTTTACAGATAGGAAATTGAGGTCAAGAATATTTAACTATTTTGTTCAGTAACAATACAATACGTAGCACCTGTGATGTACATTTCCAGAGCCTGTTCTCTCTCAAGATGTTATACAGATGGGAGGTTCTGGGCACTACCCCATGGTAAGTTACATAACTTAATGAACGGAAAAAACTTTCCGTAAATGATCCAGGGCCATGTATTTATTGCTTATTTTGTATTTAATTATGAGAAACTTAAAAAGAAGTGATAGTAATATAAAGACAGGTAACCTCCTGGATGGTTTCGAAGGCTACAAACTTTCCAGTTTGGTAACTCTTTACCCATACCACCTCCATATTTACTCTGCAGTAACAAAGGGATGCCAGGATAGTGACTTTTCACCATGCTAAAAAGTAATATTGTTTCTCTTCTTCCCTTCTCATTTTCTTGACCTGGGGCTGTTGTCTCTCCAATCTAATTACCCTCCAGTAACTGACGGATAATGACCAGTTCCTCTGTCTAATTCCTTTGCCACCCCACCAAAAAAAAAAAGTCCTTCCAAAAACGAAGGGAAATCCGTGGCAAAGTAAAGCCTTAAGACTTCCCTCGGACAAAACATCTGCAAGAGACAACAGAAAACACCGCATGTTCTTCAAAGGCCGACCTTCCTGGGCCTCCCCCTCGGCCCCGAGACACCCCCTCTGGTCATCTGAGACATTCAGCCCGAAGTGTCAATCTGGGCGCCACCCTTTGGGATGCCGAGGCCAGCGAGCGTCCCTCATGCCCCGCTCTCGCCCCAGCACCGCCCTCACACCTCTGTTAAGGATGCCCAGCTACGTGCCAGTCGGCTTCACCGCTGTGGCCTCCGGAACTGCCCAATGCCTGCCATTTAGCACACGCCTGCTGCAGGTTGAACAAAAAAGGTCCAGGCACACGTTCACTCTCCCCCATCCGGGCCCGGCCCGCCCTCTGCGCAGCACCCCTGTCCTCCTCCCTCCCCGGCCCGCTCCGGTGCATCCCGCATCGGTGTCTACCTGGAACGAGTCCGCCGCTGCTCCGGACGCCGCCGCTTCCACGATGCCCCGACGGCTCGCCTAGGCCAGCGGACTCCGCGGTGAGGAGCGGCACCTACCCGTGCGCCCGGCGCCAGGAGCGCCCAGCCAATCAGCGTCCGGCGCCAGGAGCGGCCAGCCAATCAGCGGCCGGCGCCATAAGCCGATGTGACGGCGAATCGCGCGACTTGGCAGAACCCGGCTCCCGCGGTCACGTGGGCCCGCGCGCCGCCCACGCCCCCTCCCTCCCGGGCCCTGCGGAGGGCGGGCGCCGCGTCGGTTCTGGGGCCGGAGGATGGAGTTTCGGGGTTAGTGAGTGTTCGCGTTCTTGCTGGCTGGCTCTGAGTCGAGCGGAGCAGGTTTTCGGTATTTATGAAAACATTCCTAAAAATGATGCTCAGCCTCGAGGGGAAGGGGACGACCTTTCCTTTGAAGTGAACGTCGGAGGCATTTTCCCACGAGAGCGAGGGAGGGAGGCTCCAACAGCTTGCAATCGCTGATATTTTTCACCCCGGAGCGTGCCATTTCAGTAGCGTTGAATAGCTGGAATGTGGCCGAACCGGTTAACAAGGTGTTTAAATGCTGACGAGGTGGGGATAAAAATAGCAGCCTTTCCATAGTACAGGTTGTCCAAAAAATTATGACAAAATGTAAAGTTCGAATTGGCTTTTTATTGGCGATTCACCAATCCAGGCAGCATCACATTCTATAAAATAATAAGAGCTACCACGAGCTCAATGAAGAGATCGGGAAGAAAGGAGCAGAAGAACGCAGAAATAACAAAAAAGCTGGTGTTTCAAAATGGCTTTCCTACAGGGTTAACAGAGGACACACTTGTCAGGTTGTCTCCGGTAAATCTGGTCCCTTCTGATTGCTCTAAATCTCCTATTTTGATTTGTTTTGAGGAGGTCTGGCCCATTTCAAAGGTCACTTGACGTGAGCGACTCCATTCTGCTTTGGTCTAATGTGCTGGAATCTAGTGCAGGATTCTAGTCCCAAATAATGACCTTCCACGAATTTCATTTAACAAAGCAAATGTTTACAGAATAAACTGGATTATATAAGCTCCCAGAGGTGTGGTTTGGTATGCGGTTGTGCCATTTTTACTTTTGTGCCTGTTAACTTTTCCAAACATGAATTGCAAAAGTCTGCTTACGGAGTTTGTTTGTTTCGTCCACTGAGATTTTTCTACCCGTGTTAAAGAAATTTTATGGGAGCCCATTGTTTGGGGACCAAACCAAAATGGTATTCATGGCAAGTGCCAAATAGTGAAACTGAAACTTTGAAGAAGCAGGTAGGTCCCTGAACAGACCCAATTTTTCTTGAAAAATTCACAGCAACCAATCAGAAAGGACTCAGTCAACCTGAGTCAGTGAAATTAGTTCCTTCTACTCTCTTACAAGAGAAAAACCTGATTTTAACCAATCTGCTTTCTTCTATTGTTCTGTTTCCTTGTTCTCTTCATAAAAATCAATTGTTCTGTCATGTCCAGGGGAACATTCCTTCTGTTTATAGAATAAAATGCTGCTTGATTCTAGAATTGCAAATAAAAGGCCATTTGATTTTGAAACACAACTTGTCATTTTGACTTCTGACATCCTCTGTACTTTAATTTCACATTTAAAAAAAAATGTTTCTCTTGAACAACATGGTGTCTAGGTTCCTGCATGGAAATAATTGCCTGTAGCCACATTGGCTGCTCCTTTCAGATAGCACTTGGGGCCCTCAAGTTAGTGGAACCACCCACTGCAGCTCTCTCCCAGTTGCACCAAGTTATGTTACTTCCCTGGTTACCATAAAAATTTGTTTGCTTTCCAACCCACATCTTGATATTAGGAAGGAAAACGACTTTACATGTGCAGTAAATAGTAGACAAAAAGAATAAATTATTTAAAAGAAGAATTTTAAAGGAAAAAAAACCAATTTGCCTTTGTAAAGATTTTTCCGATAGTTAAACATAGAATATTGGATTAAATCAAATTAAAATGTCATAGGTGATGTTGAACTAATATGTAAAAAAATAATTTTTAAATTGCATTTCATTCAATTTATTGAGCTAAACACTGAGGATGAGAAAAGATAGTACCATAATAACAAAGACATGCTCCCTGCCATTAAAGAGCTATGGTATGAAGGAGAAATGGATATGTACAAATAGTTATTTCTTAGTACAAAGACAGGAAATAATGACTGGTAGTACAGACTGGTAACACAGATAAAATGCCTATTAATTCTAGTGGGAGAATCAAGGAAGGATTTGTCTGATGAAACTACCCACATGGATACTTCAAATTTGCCTTCAGTATGAAAGATAATCAAGAAATATTTATTATTGCTGGGTGTGGTGGCATATGCCTGTAATTACAGCTACTAGAGAGGCTGAGGTAGGACCAAGTTTGAGGCCACACTAAGCAACATAGACCTTGTTTCAAAATAAAATTTTATAGAAGAGCTGGGGATGTAGCTCAGTGATGAATGAAAGCTCCAAAGTGAAATATTACAATCAAATTTCAAATAATAAACAGACACTTCTCAAAAGAAATATAGATGGCCAACAAATATCTGGAAAAATCACATAAAATCTGGAAAAAATCAACATCTTTAGCAATTAGAGAAATCCAAATCAAAGCTATACTGAAATTTCATGTCACACCAGTCAGAATGGCAGTCATCAAGAATGCAAACAATAAGGGGCTGGAGTGGTGGCTCAGTGGTTGGAGCATTTGCTTAGCATGGATGAGGACTCAGGGTTCAAACCCCAGCACCACATACACAACTAAGTGTTAGAGAAACAAAGGGCAGATGAAAAAATAAAATCGATTCCTTGCCAAAAGGAACACTTTTACACTGTTGATGGGATTGTGTATTAGTACAACCACTATGGAAAGCAGTATGGAGTTTCCTCAAAAGACTAGGCATGAAACCATCACATGACCCAGCTGTACCATTCCTTGGTATTTATCCTAAAGAAAATGAGCATACCCATGTTTATAGAAGCACAGTTCACAATAGACAAACTATGGACCCACCCTCAGTGTCCATCAAAGGATGAGTGGATAAAGAAAATGTGATATATATACACAATGGAGTTTTATTCATCCATAAAGAAAAATGAAGTTATGTCATTTGCAGGAAAATGGATAGAACACAGAACATGAGATAAACCAAACTCAGAGGGTCAAGGGTCATATTTTTTTTCCCACAACAGAAGTTAGCAAAAAGGAAAAGAAAGTTGATGGTGGGAGGGTCTCATGGAAATCAAAGGGAGATCAGTGGAATAGAGGAAAAAGACCAGGAGGTGACAGGATGGGAGGGAGGGGGAAGTACTGGGGAGGGATACTTAGCTGAATTATACTGTTATATTGTATGCATGTACATGTATGTAACAAAAAAATCCCACATTATGTACAACCATAATGCACCAATAAAAAATGGGGGGGGGGGAAGGGAAAAAATTCAAATATAATGTCCTGAGTAGCTGAAAGTTTTTTTATTGAATATGTCCTAGTTGTTGCAAGTGGTCTTTTATTCTTGGGGACTTAGGAGTTCCCAAGATTTGAAAATATGGAATCTGCTCCTGGCAACTGAAGATAGTAATAAGTTAACCCCATGAACACAAGACTTTTTATGAGTCAATTTTGAACGTATTAATAGCATATCCTGGGATGTAGCATTCCTATATGCTCCAGGCACAGCAGTCAAATGATTTGTTTACTCGTTATTTGCACAGTTCTGTCCCAGCAATGAGTGCCAAGGAATTTAGAGATAAGCCATGATGCCTGCCTACACTTCTGGCTGAAATACATACTTGGAAACAGGTCATTTAATTGCTAGTAAACAGTTACAAAAATGAGGATTATTGCCAGGCACTGAGATAATCAATTTTATTTAGTTTTACATGTGACCTCTGTTGCTCTAACACTTCATTGTGTAAGTAGTGCTGAGGTTCAACTCATGTCATTGAGCACAGGAGGCAAGTGCCGTAACCGCTGAGCCACTGTTCCAGCCCCCGCTGGGAATTGTTCTTTGCCCAGGAGATATACTGGTGAGCAAAAGAAAGTCCTTGCTGCCATGAAGCTTATATATTAGTGAAGAGATTGAAAACAGTAAATAAATGGACATGTAATACAGTTTCAGATAACGATAAATGTGATGAGGAAGACAAAAGAAGAATAAGGAAATCAAAATTGATAGAGGATGTTTGTTCAGGCAGCATGGTCAGAGTCAACTTCTCTGTGGGGTAACAGTTTTCTTGAATGGAGTTAGAGGGTCTCATTCATAAACAAAGACTTAGAATCTGAATGTTTTTTAAATGAAATGTTGCCATTGAATGCATCAATAATTTATCAGTCAATGTTTACTCCGTAACTTTATTCTGTGCTAAGAACACAGCACTGAACTGCCTAAAGACCTTTGTATTTAAGAGAACTGTAGCTTCTGAAGTTAGGAAATGCACATTTTTTCATACTGTAACTTGGATCTGAAATGTCCCGCATAGGTCTGTATAGTAAAGGCCTTTTTTTCCAGCCTGTGGTGCTATTGGGAAGCAGAAACTCTAGGAGGCACTACCCTAGCCTCTTCCTGTCTTTCTCTGCCAGCCACTGACATGTGCTGCTTCCGTGATACACTGTGTTGCTACAAGCCCAAAGCAAAGGGACCAAGCAACTATGAACTAAAACCTCTGAAACCAACATCTAAATAAACCTTTTGGTGGCTCAGCGGAAGAGTGCTTGCCTGGCATGCGCAAGTACTAGGTTTCGGACCCCAACATCACATTCACAACTGAGTGTCAGAGAAACAAAAACCAGATGAATAAGTAAATAAAGTCTGTTCTCTTGATTCTCTCTCTCTCAAAAAAACCAAAAAAACCCCAGAATTTTCCTCTCTTTAAGTGGATATCTCAGGAAACAGTAATGGAAAGCTGACAGGTAGAATTTCTAACCCTTTTCAGATCTACAAAGAAGAACAGTCTCTTTGGGAAACAATTGCCAACCAATGCCTCAATAACTTGTCAACTCTTGTTCATTACATAGTAATGTACTGTACTAAGCACAGTCAGCACTGATCTATTTAGAATATGAAAGTTTTGATAAACTGATAAGTTACTGGGTCATAATCCATTCTTCAGGGAGAAAGGAGTGTTCAAGACAAAGGTAAGTTTACACAGATTCCAAAAGAAAATCCAAGAAAAGAAGGTGTTTGTTCCTCAACCTGTCCCCAGGTATCACACTTTTTAAAGAAAGAGAAAAAGGACAGTGAGAGAGAGAAAGGGAGAATCAATTTTTTTTAGTTTTCCACGTGGCTTTCATTGCTCCGAGACCTTGTTGTGTACGTGGTGCTAGGGTTTGAACTCGCGTACTCGCACATGCCAGCCAAGCACCGTAACCGCTGAGCCAGCGCTCCAGCCTCGGGTATTACATTTTGATCTAGAGTATGATACTTAACATCATAGATCCCTCTGAAAATTGGTGAAAACTATGAACTAAGTCCTGAGAAGGGTACACATATGGGTTTATAGTAGAAACTATTCATAGCCACCTACCATTTAATGTTCTCAATTTCCTTTCTGTAATATGCCACCTCATCCCCATTAAATGCTGAAAAGCTTGCAGGCTTTACTTATTTCACCCCTGCTTCCATCAGCTGAATGGAATACTTACCAACAGTCAATTGTGTTTGTTCCTAAACTGTTTCCATTGCACTCCTCATAATTATGTAATTTAAATTACATCAATTGATGAAATTTGAATCTTCAAATAATTGATTTCCTATGAACACCAAGAAAAATGCTTCTGAAAAATAGATAATAGTGATTGCTAATAAAAATAACCATTGAATTAGATATAGATTCGATATTATAAAAGACTAGAGAAAATTTTAAAACCCCAAATCTGGTAGTATCCTGCATTCAATTTTGCTTTATAAAAAGTTTTGTCTTGTGTCTACTTTGTAAATAAAATGAAACTGAAAATCCAATGCAGAGCACCAGAACCCCAATCAGAGAAGCAACACTCAAAAGACAGGCCTTAATGAATGGGAAATGAATATTTAGGTAAAAATAAAATTCTTTCTTTTTTTTTTTTTTTTTTTTTAGAGAGAAGGACAGAGAGAGAGAGACACACACACACACATGTACATGCAGAGAGAATCAATTTTTATTGAGTTTTTCACATGGCTTTCGTTGCTCTGACACTTAGCTGTGTACGTGGGTGCTGGGGTTTGAACCTGTGTACTTGCGCATGCCAGGCAAGCGCCGTAACCACCGAGCCACTGCTCCAGCCCCCAAAAATAAAATTCTTAAGGTAGGTATATGAATAACGATGTAAGTTAAGTTTGTGACAGACACCCAAAAGAACGGTGGTTAACTCCAAAGAAAAGACTCTTTTTCTATCACATGAAACTGTTAATTAGGGTTTGTTTTCAAGTGGTAACAAATCAACTGCAAAATTATGATGTGTCAGATATAATAGAAACTTGTATCTTACTCATGTTATCAGTCCAAGTGAATAATCCTGATCAGTGGGCTGCCTTCTGACATGCAGTGATTCAAGAACCCATGCTTTCCCATCTTGTGTTCTCACCATTATAATTTCCTAAGTCTTGGCTAAAGAATTAGGGAATTGGGCATGGGACATGCATAGCCACTTTTTAAAAACTTTTATCTGAAAATGGGATCTATTACATTTCATATTCTGTTGGCTACAACTCAGACACATGGCCACTCCTAACTACTAGAAATGACTTTATTCTGCTAGTCTGTTAGTTCAGCTACAAATCAGAGTTTCTATTATTGTAATGGTTATCTATTGCTTTGTGACAAAATATTCAAAAAAATAACAGCATAAAAATAAACATTTATTTTATGGTTTCTGTAAGTCAGAAATTTGGATGACGCTTTGAGTGTGTTGGCTCTAAATGTTTCAGAAAACTAGAGTCAAGACATCAGCCAGGACTGCAGTCATCTCTAGCACTATTTGGACAGAGTTCACTTCCAAGTGCATGCGACTGCTGGCAGCCATCAACTTCTTGTCAGTATTGCCAGAGGAATTGATTCCTTTCCATGTGGGCCTCTCCATAGCGACTCTCACAGCACGGCTACTGGTTTCACCCACAGTAAGTGAGGAAGAAAGCAAGAATATGAAAAAGAGAGAATCCAGGGCCTTTCTATGACCTAATCTCAGAAGTGACATTCCATCACTTTTGCTATATTCTGTTAGAAGCAAGTCACTAGATCCAGACCACATTCAAGGGAAGGAAATTTCACAAGGACTCAAGCATCATGAGGCAGGGGTCATTGGGTGGCACTTTGGAAGGTATCTGTCACATTAATCTAAAGAGAAGGGGAAACAATGTTCTGGTTTGAAAAAGGTAGTGTCCCCCAAAAGCCCATGTGTTGAAGTTTTGTGGGGTTTTTTTTTTTACAGAATACCAAACTACATTTACTGTTTACAGTAGTAAAGGACAACAGATAATGTACAAATTGGTGAACAAACACAACAGAGCCAGCAAACACCCACCCAAGCCTATACAGCAAAACAACGGAAATTAGAACATTTTCTGCAAGATTTCAAGCAAGCGAAATGATAGGTCATTGTCAGGTGACTACAAAAGGCACAATGGCCAGTAAGCAGCAATGGATCCTTATGGAACAATAGGCAGAAGTTTGGACATCTTAGTTGGTATAGGTCCCCAAACACCTCAGAACTGGAGTCACCATTCTAATGCCCAATTTCAATACATATTTGGAAAGCAGCCGAGTATAAATCCATAAGAACACAAACTCATCCTTCCATGGGTTTCTTTTGCAATCACATTTTGTACTGGCTCCTTTACACAACAACATAACTGCAAATTCTGTAATATTTCATCTTACTTTTTATATAGAGACCATAATTATTCATTAGAAGTAAATGGGAGGCCACAATACAACTCCAAAATGAGAAACATGGTAGTTATTTTCTTTTGTTATGAAAAGGGTAAAAGCTGGTTTTGGTTGTGCTAACCATTGTCACATACCCACAGCCAGGCACTGTGTGCGGGGCAGAGTCCTGGGCCTCTGGCCCGGAGGGCACGTGCTCAGGAGCAGAGCCATGTTACTGAAGGACTTACTTTCCTTTTTACCTTTTAAGAAGCATTCCAGTATTTTGCCTTGGGTTTTACCATATGCTTTACAAAGCTTGTAAGTTGCAACATTTAGCATTTTAATAACCTCTGTCTAACAACAAATAGTGGAATTCTGCCCCACACTCTCCCACAGGTGCACACTTGTGTGAAAATGAGCTGTCCACATGATCAGGACAAGCAGCTCCGGTGACAACTCCAGAGTGAATGCCTGGCCACAGACAGAGCCAACGTTGGGCCATAAGTTAGGAAGAGAAATGCTTTGGCGGGGAGGGAACAAACAAATCCCAAATCTTTGTGTTTCACCTACACAAAGAGAGCAATGTGATTGGCTGGATGTAAGCTGTAGCCTCATCCCTGCAGTTTTGAGCTGCACTTGAAGTGCGTCCAGAGAGGATCATTTCGGTGACTGTCCTCGGCTTCAGCAGACTCCTCTGTGATCAATATGATCCTGTACACCACTCAATAGCAAATGCAAAGACGAAGTCAGGGTGTGGTGATAGTCTCTCTGCAGGCCACATCACCTGCTCCTGGAACACATCAATAGTGTTCTCTTCCTCCATCTCCAGCTGGGTTGGAATGTCAGTTTCATTAATTGGTTGTCCACCAAACCTGAATAGAATCTGTCTCCTTGGCAAGCCCTGCCTCTCGCAGCAGGCCTCCATCAGCTTGCTGGGCGGGATGTGCCTCTTGATCTTGAACTGCACCACTGAGCCATCCTGCCCTGCCACTTTCAGATTGATGTGCTCGTTCTCCATCTTCACCTGCTGCTTGGGCTTCGCATCCCACAGAGCTGCCAGGCTGCGTGTAAGCGGCGGTGGGACACCGTGGTGGAAGAGGCAGTGCGAAGTGGGTGAATCACATATTGAAAGTCTTGATCCCCATAGTGGTGCTGTTGGGAGATGTTATGAATGTTAGGAGGTGGGGCCTCGTGGGAGGTCCTCAGATTACTGGGCCATGCCCCTGAAGGGGATTATGCAACGTTGGCACATCCTGTCTCTCTGCTTCCTGGCTCATGATGTGAGCAGTTTGGTGTGTGTGCCACTCATTTCCTGCCATTACCATCCAGCACCACTGCCAGAGGTCCAAAACTGTGGGGCTGCCTAACACTGGGCAGAGTTGTGGGATAAATAAGCCCTTCTGTCTGTAAGTTTGCCTCTGATGCTTTGTTATAATAATGTACAGCTGACTAATATAGAAAATTGTTACTAAGGAGTGGGGCCATATGCCTGAAGATGGGGAGGAACTTTTGTGATTATTAGTATTTTTTTTAAGAGAGAGGGATAGTGAGAGAGAGAGAAACAATTTTTATTTAGTTTTTCATGTGCCTTTTATTGCTCCGAGACTTCGTTGTGTACATGGTGCTGGGGTTTGAACTTGCGCACTTGCACATGCCAGGCAAGTGCCATAACCACCAAGTCACTTCTCCAGCCCCTGTGATTATTTTTAAAGAGTTTGTGGAAGCAGGATAGAAAAAGCCTGAAATGCCAGGAAAGGATCTTAATAAGTGATTCTGGTGAGAGCTCAGAAGACTATTGTGCTGGTAGGAAAACGGATAGTCAAAGCCATGCTGATGAGATTTCAGGTGGAAATAAGGATTCTGTGGGGAATTTGAGAAAAGGTCATCTTTATTACACCATGGCAAAGAATTTGGCAATGTCCTAGGACTTTATGGCAGGCTAGGCTTAAAGCAGACGGAATAGTTTACTTGGCAGAGGAAATTTCAAGGCAGCAAAGCATTCTGACTACGGCATGGGTATTAGTGGCTGCTTTTGGTGAGATTTACAGTAAGAATCAGGAGCAAAAGGAAGTAGTATGGAAAGATTTGATAATTTTGTAGCTTTGCTCAGAAAGGAATACATGTAAAGGTGAGGCAAAAGAGGTGCAATGGCTAAAGAGATTAGCCTCAGTAAAAAGAAGCCAGGTGCTTTCCCTTGGTTAATAGGAAAGATGCCTCTAGGGGGACATCTTAGAAATAGGCCATAGCACCCAACACAGGCTACCTGTAGGAATGCAAATTTTCCAGGGTAGAATCATTTTAGAATAAAATTCTAAGACACTGTGTGCTCAGGACTACCTCAAGATTTAGGATTTGGGATTCTTTTTCCCCGTCCAATCACAGTCATGGTTCAAATGGGACCAGGAACGGCTTGCACCGGCAGCAGAGCGTGGAATCACCCAATCATCCATGTGGTACTGGCTTGCAGGTGGGCAGAATATAAGTTTTGGGGTCATGACAGTTTCCAATGAGATTTCAAAGGAAAAATTTGGGGGACCAGTCAGTGTGCTGTGAGGTTGGAATTCCTGCAAGCAATCCCTGATGATGTGATGCGTATGGAATTATGGGACTGAAGCTGAAGCCACAATAGAGATCCTAGGAAGGTAGAGGTACCAGTAGCATGCAATTCCTGAAAGGAAAGCTGCAGGCAGTGTTCAGAGCCAGCCCAAGACAGTGGCCACGTGGATGGTACCCAACGAAGTTGTGCAGGTGAGGCTGCCCAATTCCCTGGAGTCCACAGCTCACCATAGTGTCTCTTGGCGCTGGACATGGAGCTTTACAGTTTAATGTTTGCGCTACTGGTTTTTGGTCTTGCTTTGGGCCATCCCTCTTTTTTATTGTTCTTTTACCTTTCCCCCTTTGGTATTGGAAATGTATACCCTATGCCTGTCCCACCACTTGGTTTTTAGACTTAGGTTTTTGGTTTGTTTTTTTTTTTTAGAGGAACAATGAGAAAGAGGGAATAAAAGAATCAATTTTATGTAGTTTTTCATGTGGCTTTCATTTTTTAAATGTGGCTTTCATTGCTCCATCACTTTGCTGTGTACATGGTGCTGAGGTTCGAACCTGTGTCCTCATGCATGCCAAGGCAATAACCACTGAGCTATCACTCCAGTCCTAGATTATTATTATTATTATTATTTAGCAATGCTGGAACAATTAAGATTTGGGGACATTTAGGCTGGAGCAAATGCATTTTGCATTGTGATATGGGCATGAAACTCTGAGGAACAGGGGCTGAATGCTATAGTTTGAATATAGGTAGTGTCCCGCTTCCAGAGAGCTATTTGTTGAATACTTGGTCAACAGGGTAGTGCCATTAGGAATGCTGTGGACCTTTAGGGGATGGGAGGTCCTTAGGTCATTGGAAACTTGCCTCCAAAAGTGAATGCGGGACCCTGTCCTATCATCTCCTGCTTCTTCCTAGCTTGTGATGTAAGCAGTTGCTCCACTATGTGCTCCCTGCCATTGCTCTTTGACATCCTCATCAGAGGCCCAAAGCTATGGGGCTACCTGATCTTGGACTGGAATCTTCAGAATCTGGAGCTAAATAAACCTTTTGTCTTTTCGTGTTAATCACCTTCAATATTTTACAATAGTAACATTATTCTGACTAATAAAAACATACTGGGGAAAAATTAAGCAATCTCTATGTTTCAGAGTTTAGTGACTCACCATTTTAAAAAACTGTTTCAATTAACTAACCAATTCCAAATATGTTGTATAATAATTATGTTACTGCTTAACAATTGTTAGGCACTATCCTTGATTTAGTCAGCTTTTTCATTGCTGTGACTAAAAGACTTGAGAAGATCAATTTTAGGAGGAAAAGTTTATTTAGGAGCTCAGTTTCAGAGTTCACAGTCCACTGAACAGTGCCATTCCTTTGGGCTCAAGATGAGGCTGAATGAACATCACCGCAGAAGAATGTGGAAGAAGGAAGCAGGTCAAGGTGTGGCTCCAGGAAGCAGAGAAAGAAACTTCTCACCGGATACAAAATATGTACCCCAAAGGCGCACCCCCCAATGACCCACCTCCTCCAGTCACTCCCTACCTGCCTTCAGTTGCCAGTTAATTCCCATCAGGGGATTAACTCACTGATTGAGCTAAGGCTCTCACAACCCAGTCATTTCACCTCGGAGCATTTTCCCATTGTCTCACAGATTGAGCTTTTGGGGGGCATCTGTCATTCAAACTTCAACAATTCTAAATCCTTTGGGTGTAGTAACTCCAATTTTTACACCAACTCTTTAAGGTAGGCACTACTATTCTTGTCCATTTTACAAATAAAGCTATTGAAGCATAGAGAATTTTTTTAAATACCTCTTTTTCTGTCCAGGCCCACACTTTGTAGAGATCAGAGAAAAATGGCAAGGAGTCCCTCTGGCTTCTGTATTTTCCTTGTTTGTTTCTTCCCATAGAGTACTGACCTCACAGCACCAAAAGGATGGGCTTCAATTTTAATTTTTTAAGTTTAATTTTTAAAATTATTTTTCTAGTTATACTGAGGCATAATTGACAAAATTGTATATATCTAAGGTATAAAATTTGATGACTTTTGTGCATATTTTAACTGGCTTCTTTTTTTTATTTTTACTGAGCTGCATGAGTCCTACAATAAGTTAATATATATGTCTCCCCCAAATTAAGATGTTGAAATCCTAACCCCAAGATTATAGTATTAGGAGATGTTGGGAAGTGATAAAGTCACGAAGATGGAGCCCTCATGAGTGGGATCAGTGCCCTTATAAAAAGATCTCAAAAAGATCCACTCACTCCTGCTGCCATCTGACATTACAGTAAGAAAACAGAGGTCTACGAAGAAGTGGACTCGCACCAGACACCACATCTTGTCCTTCCCAACCTCCCAAATTGACAAATAAATATCCATCTTTTATGTATCACCCAGTTGATGGTATTTTGTTTTAAATGTGCAGCCCAAATAAACTAAGACAAGTTCCATATGTATTTGGGATATTAACCCCTTGCAAGTACTTTCTTCCATTCTATAGGTTGCATTTTCATTTTGTTGATTGTTTCTTTTGCTATTCAGCTGTTTGGGGCCAGACTCAACAACTTAGTAAGACTCTGTCTCAAAATAAAAATTTAAAAATGGCTGGGGATGTAGCTCAGGGGTGAAGCACCTCTGGTTTAGATCCCAAATACAAACCCTCCCCCCAAAAAGAAGAAACAAAAAAAAATATTACAGGGGCTGGGGCACTGGCTCAGCAGTTGGAATGCTTGCCTAGCATGAGCAAGGACCCAGGTTTGAACCCCAGAATCACATACACAACTAAATGTTGGAGAAACAAAGGTCAGATGAAAAAATAAATCAAT
>PVKS010010168.1:0-61161 GCA_004027875.1 Aplodontia rufa
CCAGACTCCTCAGATGACTCCAGCATCAACCAGCAGAATCCAGACTCCTCAGATGACTCCAGCATCAACCAGCAGAACCCAGACTCCTCAGATGACTCCAGCATCAACCAGCAGAATCCAGACTCCTCAGATGACTCCCATAGCACCATCAAGCAGAATCCAGGCTCCACCCAGCAGAATTCAGATTCCTCAGATGACTCCCACAGCACCATCAAGCAGAATCCAGGCTACTCAGATGACTCCCACAGCACCATCAACCAGAATCCAGGCTACTGAGATGATTCCAACATCATTCAGCAGAATCCAGATTCCTCAAATGACTCTAGCAGAACCATCAAGCAGAATCCAGGCTATTCACTTACCTCTAACATCAACCAGCACAATCCAGACTCCTCAGATGACTCCAGCATCAACCAGCAGAATCCAGACTCCTCAGATGACTCCGGCAGAACCATCAAGCAGAATCCTGACTACTCACTTACCTCCAACATTATCCAGCAGTCACCAGACTCCCCACATGCTCCCAACAGAACCATCAAGCATAATCCTAATTTCTCAAGGGCTGCCATTAATACCATCTGCCAGTCTCCAAACTTCTCAGGGGCCTCCAACAACACCATCTACCAGTCCTCAGACGACTCCAACGTCACTCAGCGGTCGCTTACCCATGGTAAACGTTTCCTGTTCTCGCAATATAATGGCAGGGAATAGCAAAATCTTGTAAGATCGTCTCAAAAAATTATTTAGTTGAATTGCTCATTTTTATTGAGTATATATTGTAATCCTACACTAAGTTTGAATTCTAATTTATATAATGCTTCACCCCATCAGGATAATATGTGACGCAGTGAATACCTCGTCTTCCCTGTTCAGCAAGGAGTGAAATTAGAAATTAGTTTACTTGATTTTATTTTTGTGTTTCAATTTGCATTGTGAGTTTCCCTCAGTGCACCATGGAAGTGGTTCCTTAGGGTAAAATAGAGTGTAGAAATATAGACCCAATTGGAATCTATCACCAATTCCTTTTCTTTCATTTTTTTTATTACCCAAATGACATCATCTTAAAAATTTAGGAAAAAGAGATGCATGAACAAAATTAATGAAAATTTTTGGAATAATGGAATTTCTCTATCACACACTAAACTTCAGTATACAGTCTTCTCAATCTTCATCATGTATATAAAGAAATATTTTCTCCAAAATTGTGTAACACTACTTTATTCTTATATAACTCAGGCTTTCTAAATTTCTTTTAACATATCTTGAAGTGCTATTCAATTAGCCAATATTGACTTAATTTTATATGAAAAATTACATGATTATGGCATGTCTTATAAAAATAATTCCATATCATTTGGGTTTATGTTATTTTCAGTACTCCCCACACCTGCAATAAACATGAAAACATGTGTCCCTCAGGTCTTTTTTCATCACTGCAGATAGCTATATAATTTCTTTCTTGAATCCTGTACACTATTTGATGTAAGTTAATGACATCATCATGAGGTTTTCTGTTACTGCTTAAGTGTCACTGGGAATGCATTTCCTGATGTTGGAAAGTGTTTATTGACATTGATGAGAAGTCCTCTACAGGTTATGGTCTAGAACTTTCCAGGTCAGACCTCAATGAGCACTGCTGGTCTATATAGGCAGCTGGTCAGTATCTTCTGTTTCCTAGAACTCCCATTGTCACTTCTATACTTCCTAATCCACATCAGTGACTCCCTTTCATATACAAAGTGCTCTCCTGAAACTCAGAAATAGTGCAGGGCACTGTGGAGACAGGCAGTCCAGCAAATGTTCCTTTGTGCCTAACTTTTCCAATTCCATGATTCCACTAGATGTCTGCTATTATTCAAACCGAAGAGCCTTCAGACTGAACCTCTTCAGACTAGGAAACTTCTAGGGGTTATTCCAGTGTCTGCCTTACGAAATCTCTTGCATTACACCACTGATTTGTTAGAAAGGGCTCTGGGAATTGAGTCTTTAAATTGTCCCATCTATAAAGAACAGTACCAGTTGAAATTACTACCTAAGTCTTCTCATTTCTTGCACTACCAAAATCATACTATGTCCAACATTGTTGTCTAGATTTTCCCTAGCTCTGCCCAATTAAACTTTCCTTGAGAATTGAAAATGAGGATCTTCTTGATGTTCTTTGAGGATTGATAATGAACCTGAGAGGACTTTGACTAGACAGTGACCCTATATTCTCTGTCTTAACTGTGCCTGTGTTTTTGCTGTGTACTTTCTAAGTAGAATCCAGGACTGACAACCATACCTAAAGAAGCTTCCAATGAATGTGGTCTCCAGAGGGGCCCCAAACAAGTGATGGTGTTGAAAGCAACAGAACCATTTATGTATGAGTTAAGAAATGGTGGGAGAAAGATGTTTCATGCTACGGTGGCTACTGAGAGTGAATTCTTCCGAGTGAAGGTTTTTAACATGGACTTTAAGGACAAATTTGACAAAGGGAAAGTCATTATCATATCAGATTATGTTGGCCGCAATGGGTTCCTGGAGATATATAGTTCTTCAAGTGTGTCTGATGTGAGCTCTGATAGAAGGATGGAGATCTCAAAAAGACTGATTCAAAGTGCCAATTCTACTCCTAAAATTGATTATCTTTGTTCACAAAGTACAGGAAAATTCGTGAATGGAGTATTCACGGTGCATAAGGTAAGGTATAGCATTATTTTCTAAGGTATAGCATTATTTTCTAAAATTTATTCAATAACCCCCAGTTTTTAAAGTCTTAACTTGTCAAGTGGAGTTGTGTCAAATTTCTGAACACAGGAAACCAAGGCCTCACTGATCAGCAATAGGGAAATGGAGACTTCCCGCTTCAAAGTATGGGATAGTTCATGTCAGAACATTTCTCCTTCAGGATATCACCATGAAAATTCTTCAGAAATGATTCACCAAGAAACTTTAACATTTTAATAGCTATTAAGATATATTAATATCCACCCTGTACCATAACAGTACATAGTTCATATCAAACCATATGTCTTTAAGTTTTGGTTGAATTTTCCCCATTACTATCTGTGAGAACTTAATTATAAATATGAAGTCAAATTTCCAATCCTGGATCTGATTGTGATAACCAGAATAATACTCTGCCCGAATAGATTACTCTGCCTGAGGATATAGTTAGTTATGTCTAACACTGACACTAGATTCTGATCAGCCAGACTCTAAAATGCTCTCACCATTTTCCTTTCATTACTTTTTATCGAGATTATTGAGCAACTGATTTCTGCATTAAATCATAAGAGAAACATAGAAGTTGACAGAGTCATGTAGTTTAATCTCTCAATTTATAAGTGAAATAAAAAGGAAAGAAGCTTGGTAAATACTTAAGAGTCATGATTTTTTCTATCCCACCACACCATGTAAATAGAGCACATAGCTACTTAACTGCTTCTTGGAAATGTTTCACTCTGCTATTTGTGTTTGAGAATGGTTTTGCTTTGTATTTTTTGTATATTGATTGGGGATTTAACACAGGGTTGTTTAAACAGTGTGCTACATTTCTACATCTATCTATCTATCATCTATCATTAACATTTCTTTATTTAGACAGGATTTCACTAAATTGACAGTGCTGGCCTTGAATTTGTAATCCTCTAGTCTCAGCCTCCAGAGTTGCTGAAATTACAGGCATGCACCACCACAACCAGATGAGTGTGGTGTTTTCTTTTACCTGTGCTTTCTTCTTTACATTGTGTTTAAACAACTGTACATATATAACTGGCTGTAGAATTAATGAATATAGTAAGATAATACCAAAAATCAATGGGACTACATTATCTAAATTTAATATTGAGATAGAGCAATTGAATGGAGAAGATACAAAAAGAAATTGTACAGTGAGATAATATAATACATTTAATGAGGACTTGTAGTTTTTCTTCTCAGACTCCCAGTATCAAAGAAACCTACCAAAGTAATCAGATTTCTCTCTATGCAGCAACTGTGCCAATGTGGATACAATAACAATTTGAAACATAATAAAGTTTTCTAGAAAAAGTGAACAAATAAAGACCTTAAATAAGGAAAGCTTGAGATCAGTTTGGTTGAGAATATCTTAAGCTATTTAATACTTGTAATTCAGAACCTACTCTACCTTGTTGGAGTTGAACATTTCCATTTGTACCCTGCATTTTTCATAGGTGTGTGAATTTCTGATACATTTCTCAGAAGTTGAGTGTTAATTATCCTTTGCAGATAAATGTGAGGAATGAATGCACTTATTATGAAATACAAGATAACACAGGGAAGATGGAAGTCGTGGTGTACGGACGGCTGACCTATATCAACTGTGAAGAAGGTGATAAACTTCAGCTCTTCTGTTTTGAATTGGACTTCAATGGAGATAAGTGGCAACTGAGATCTGTATTCCACAGTTACATCAAGGTGGGTATTCTATCAGAATATTATTCTTCCAAAGTGGTGATATATTTTTATAATGTACTTTAACAAAACTAAACAGCTGTTATTACTTACAGAGTTTAACAGGTAGAAAGAAAACTAAGTTCTCCCCATTAGTGCATATAAACTTTCTTTCCATCATTTTTAAAAACTAGGTATATTTTTAATCATAATGAAGAAAGTAAATTCAGAGAGACTTTCAAAAGCCATTATGCCTTAAGCTAAATAAGGAAGAATTATTAAATTTATCAAAATAAGACATAATTTAATAAGAAATTTGGAATTAATATTAAAGTCAGTTTTGTTTCAAGTTCTGGTGCTGTGTTTTCTAATTCACTAAAGATATCAAACACTAGGAACTTCTGTCTTATCAACTATAAAATGGGGCAAATATTTTTAACCACAAAGGGTCCTCAGTAGGGTTCATAACAGACCTGAGTTACCAAGGATGCCCTGAGCAAATCGGAGCACAAGTGCCTTTAGAGAAATGGTACATGACAGAGTCCTGCTTTTTGTCACACTGACGCATTCATTCATGGACAAGTCATGGAAATCTCAACAGCCTCATGCTGGGGTGCAAACACATCAAATACAAGGGCTGACCTGTTCTAGCACACAGAAATGCACCTGCTCTGACATCTCTCTGGTTGTCAGGAATATCAGTTAAACAGGGCAAACCTTCCCTCACAGCAAGTGCACCAGGAAAGCCTTTTATACCCCCCTAATACCTCTCTCCTGCCTAGTGAAAAACTTCCACTCAATTTTTGCCATTGGATACACATTCCCTTCCTCTCGTCTGTTGTTTCCTAACATTCCTACTCTTCCACTTGTGTTCCTGCTGAGTAGGAGTGAATAGCTAATTTCTTAGTCCAAAACAAATTGGAAGAGGGAACTCCAAGGACAAGAATTGGTTAAAGCAGATTAGGAGGAGTGAGAAAATAGATGGTCCACAGAGAGGAGCGAGCATGAGTGAAGGGAGATATGTGTGAAAGGCTAAATCTCAACCTGTTACTTCCTTCTTCCAGGTCATCAAGACAAGGAAAACCAAGACACAACCAGTCAATCCTTAAGCATACAAGGACCCTTCACAAAAATCCTCCTAAAAAGCCTGGATGTCATTAATAATGATGTTGTTAATAGACATAAGATCCAAGTAAGAAAAAAAGATTGCATGATAACACAAATAAACAATTTTGTGGCTGGGGCTCTGTAGGTCAGCAGTATAGTGCTTGCCTAGCAAGCACGGGGCCCTGGATTCAATCCCCAGCACTACCTATATAAAGAAATAATAATAAACAAAACAATACTTTCTACTTTTTTTATAGTTTCTAAATTATATACTTTGCATCTATATCATCTATAATTTTTTGAAAATTAATACATTTTCTAAAACAGTGTTTCCTAAGTAGTCTCTTTTTTTTTAAATCCACATGTAAGTTGCTTAAAATCAGGTAGTTTGTGGCCTACAAATCAGTGTGTAAAACACAGGCTTTAAGCAACATTTGGATTTATATTTTGGGTGTGATCTTTAAGGACTATGCCCATCACGTTTGAATAGGTTATGCCCTGCTCAAAAATAAATGGAAAAAATAAAAAACAGGTGGGAGGCTTAATCCAGCCAGGGCTGCAGTTGCAAAGCCCTGTATCTTGGAAGGGTTGCTTCAGCTCAGAAGAGGGCATATCTTTTCAGAATCTATTTCCTGGAGGGGACATAATTGAGTTCTTTGTTTGCCAAACAGGTGTATTCTGGTGATTGTTATGAGCACAACACTATGTGAAAAGAATTCCTGGTCCTGTCCAATATATTTGCTGTATTTGAAATATCTAGTTCCATTCATTTATTCAAGCATCAACAGTCCTCAATAACTGTCCCATCAGTTTTTTTTTCTTATATTCCATGTGTATGGATCTATCAGTAAGTTGTCCTTGGAAGATCCATGTTAAGCCAACACTAAGGATAACTGATTTTCTTTAGAGGAGACTAGCAGAAAACAGATAACTGGAAAGAAAACTGACTTTAATAATTATCATATATCGGTACCTGGAATTCTGTGATTATCTTGTGTCACTTAATCTTAATATATATATTAGCACTAAAAGGTTGATAGTTTTCTCCAATTTACTCTTCATGATTTGTGGCAGACAAGCAAAAGATGGCAAATCACCTTTCTAATGACACTTAGGTGGAAAATTAGAGAGCTTGATTAAGAATCCAGGCTGCTGTTATAGTATGGGGGAAGTTTGATGGGAAAAGAGTCTGGGAATTTGGACAGCCTGGTGTAGTTTACTACAATAAACATCCAAGGCTATTAATGTAAGGAAAAGGAGAATTAAAATTACAACAATAGGTTCTGGGGCCCAATGCCCAAGGAATAACATTGCGTTGTTTTACCTTAGATTGCCTCCTTTCTGATTATGTTTCTTGTCTTACAGTTGACTTAGATGCTAATTAGACATTTTCTTGCCTAACATTTCTCTAACAATATATATACACCCTCATATTTATACACTATGTTATATATAGCATAGTTATATAACTATGTATGTACATCATGGGTGTGTATTTATTTAAGATTACTTTGGTCATTTTGGAAAAATAGATTCTGAAGGATCTATTACACAATCCAGTTTCTTTATTACAATGAGAAAACTGAAGTTCAGGGAGATTTAATGAAATGTGGAAATCAGTTATTCTGATAATTAGGAATGGCATTCATCCTGGGAGGACAGACTGCTAAAACTTTCTCTAAATTCAAGGTTGACTTATGGACACTAAGGGAAAAGATAGCCTTATACACAAATAAATGCTTATACTCTGAGCTGTCCTAACACTTCAAGCAACCTTTCTGTGATTGACTATTTGATAGTCTATAGACTGTTGCTATTTAAGAGTAAAGACTGAGTCTTGTCCAGTGTCCCTGTGCTGGTTTATATCATGCTGATTCCCCTTTGACCTTGTAAGAACACTGTCTCTAAATGAGATAAGCAAAATAAAAATCACATTCTACACAAGTTTGCTTCTCTGTTTTGTTTTCATTTAAATAGCTTCATCCTCTAATTCCATAATCCCACTGTAGTTTACATCCTTTTACCATACCACATATCGGAGCTCCTCACTGGCATCAAAATAAATGAGAAGCCAGATATGCTGCTAGATTTGAAGTGTGGGGTCCAAAAAGGGCAGAATAGCTGACAGAGATGCCAATGTGCAACCATAGACATCTTACAGACTGGGTCATCATACTAAGTGGTTTTAAGGTATGAAAGGAAGATCTCTGGAGTATCAAAATACGACAATGTTTAGAAAAGGCCCACCTAAAAGTGTCCTCCTTGTTAAAAAAGGAGGAAAGACCAGGATATACATACTGGTTATGGCTGGCATGGCCATTAAGTGAGACATTCTAGATAATGTACTTAGCAATTAGCTACCATCAAATAACAAAGAATGCCTTTGCAATTAGTTTGTAATTTGAATTTAGTTTTACAATTTTCTTAGAAATCTTTTTGTATCAAAATTTGTAAATCTAAATCATACTTCTAAGTTATTTTAATAATAAATTTAACATAACTTATTTAAGTATTGTTGATCACTCTAGTTGTTTTGAATTATTCCTAATCTCAAGCAATGTTCAGGGTCTGGAGACTCAGTGGTACAGTATTTTCCTAGCATGAGTCAGACCTGGGTTCCATTATGAGTATTAAAAAATAATGTTTAATGTCCATAAACCAACATATTAGACACACAGATGGATATTTCAGATTTCTATTTAAGAAGGGGAAGGTCAAGGAAGTTTGAATTAATGGAATAAATTTTTTTTTCAGGGATCATGAGTGTGTGACTAATTAAGTGCTGATACAGAGGAAGAAAAGATTCAAGGACTGTTCGGGGATGATTCAAATATGATAATAAGTGGTGCTGAAATTCACTAATGCTAAGAATTCAGGGGAAGAACATGATCTAGAGAATGAAACCATGTTGAATATGGGATGTCTATATGGTATCCAAGAAATATCTATTCATCAATATGTAGATATATAGATCTGATGTACAGTTCTGGAGCTAAAATAAAATGAGCAAATTTCTTCTTAAATATAAATCACAAAACAAAATTACAAGAATTTTCAGATGAAGAAATTGAATATCTAAATTACCTTGTGCTCATTAAAAAATGCATCTAAAAAGATTTCCACAAAGGTGGAATCTAAATAGTTTCATCTACATGGTTTCATTAGTGAATCTGTCCAAAGAAAATTTAATATACTATTTAAGAAAAAAAGAATAACAGTATATTTAAGTTTTCCTGTGTATTAAACCTAAATAGTGTATTACAAGAAAGGATAATGAATAACCAACACGACTTATGAAGATTACTACAAAAATGTCAAATAGAACACTAACAACTTAAGCTCAGTGCTATGTAAGAAAAGGTCGCCCTACCATATGAATAAAAAGTAAGTTTATGCAAAGACACAGGTTTGATTCAACATTCAAAACTCCGTGTAGAAATCTGAATGGCAGGAAGACAGCAAAATAGGATATTTCAGAAACTCCAATTTGAATAATTACCCATACATAAACTATGTCCCCAGATGTTAAAATGAGTGATTATAGAAGACAGGTATGGCACAGACATGAGATCCTTATTTATCGCAAAACTCAAACCAAAATGGATCAAAGATTTAGGATTTGAACTAGAAACCTTACAACTGCTACAAGAAAACATAGTGTCAGCATTCCATCATATAGGAGGTGGCACCATCTTCCATAACTAGACCCCCAAAGCATAAGAAATAAAACCAAGAATCAATAAGTGGGATGCCATTAAACTAAGAAGCTTCTACATAGCTAATAAATGATTAAGACTGTGAAGAGAGACCCTACAGAATGGGAGAAAATCTTAGCTGGCTATCCCTCTGATAGCCAGAATATACAAAGACTCAAAAAACTTAACACCAAATTAAAAAAAAAGAAAGAAAAGAAAAAAGAAATAACCCAATCAAATATGGGCAAAAGAAGTAAATAGAAATTTCACAATATAAGAAACCCTAATAGATAATAAATGTATGAAAAATATTCAACAGCTCTAGCAATCAGGGAAATACAATCAAAACTATAAGATTTTATCTCAGTCCAGTTAGAATGACAAAGATCAAGGTTATGAACAATAGAAATGGTGGCATGGCTGTGGGGAGAAAAGAACACTTCTACATTTTTGGTGGGACTGCAGACTAGTACAACCACTGTGGAAAGCAGTGTGGAATTCCTCAAAAAACTAGAGATGGAATCACAATATGACCCAGCTATCCCACTCCATTGGAACTTCCCAAAGGACATAAAATCAATATACTACGATGACACAGTGACATCAATGTTTATAGCAGTACAATTCCAATAACCAAATTATGGATTTGACCCAGATGATCATCACTTGATGAGTAGATTAAGAAATTGTGGTGAATATATACAATGGAGTTCTACTCAGCGGTTAGGATGAATGAAATTATGGCATCTGATGGCAAATGGGTGGAAATGGAGAATATTGTGCCAAGTCCAAAAACTCAAAAGTTGTATGTTTTCTCTCCTATGTGGAAGATAGAGTTAAGTAAAGAAATGGAGGAGGGAAGGATAGGATAAGTAAAGAACTATTCAAATAACAAATCATAGAAGAACTAGTAGAGTTCTAGTAGTCTAATAATTCTAATAGTTCATAGCAGTCTAGTAGAGTAGTAAAAAGCAAAAGGAGAGAGCAGAGGAAGGATGATAGGGAAAAAAAGGATGGTTAAGTGGGTGAAGGGAACAATATATTTTGCACCCTGAGAAAACTAATCCCCACAGAATTTCAAAGGGCAATCAGGAGAAGCAAGGTACCAGGGGGGAGGGGGAGGGAACACTGGGGGAAATATTGACCAAATGTAGTTATACTGTGTGCATGCATGAATATGTAACAACAAATTCCATCATTATGTACAACTGTAATGCATCAATAAATATGAAGAAAAGAAAGAATGACTCACAGAAGAGAGTAGAAAGGGCTGTTTTACATTTCCCTGCATCGTCCCACTATGTTCTCAGGCAGCACGATATGGGGAGATAGAGCTTCTACTTAGGGAAAGGAGAAAAACATGAGCACCGGACTTTATTTTGGACCTGAACACCAGGCCAGCCCAATCAAAGCAACACTGGACAGGTGCCCACAGTCCCAGACTGCCATCAGTACCCATTGATTGAACTGCCAATCCACTGTAGCAGCATCAGGCCCAGATCCCATGCTTCCAGTCTTCAGGTCTGCTAGGTAGATTTAGGCACCAGGCATCCTGTCCACCAGGCAGATTCCTGAAGTCCCAGGCTTTGTACCTGCTCCAGTGTCAGTTGACTCTCACAGACAAACTCTTGGCCCCACTAAAGCCAGATGAACAACTGAGTCCCCAGGGTATGGATTGCTTCTGGCACCCACTTGGTCCCCGCAGCTACAAGCATCACATCCATGCCAACCCCCAGAGCCATACTCATCTGGCTGGTGGTCATAGATACAGGCTTCAGGCCAACCTTGATAAATGTAAGCTCTAGGCATTCTCAGTGCCAGGCCAGATACAGCAACCCCAGACTATATGCCCACAGCAGGTTCCAGACCGGGACAGATCTAGGGTGGCCCTATGGACCCAGGCTTCAAACCCACTCAAGCCTCAGATTGGTACTCATAGTTTCAGGCAGCCAGTCACATAGGCTACAGGCCACACAATGGTAGGCCAATCTCTGCAACCCCACCTTCCAGGATGGTCACTACATTCTGATGGTCTAGAACCATTCAGGGAACAGGCCTACCTCAGAAGACCCTGGGTCCAGGCCCATTCCAGGAGACCTAACACAATAAATGGGTCTATTGGCTCCATAGACCCAAATTTCAGGACCTTCCCTGTGAACCCAGGTTCAAGGCCAGCCTGATGGACACAACACCTAGAAAAGACCTCATATCTTTTGGCACCCACAATCTTGGGCTCCAAACAGGACACAGTGGCACATATTCCCTGCCCACCTCAGCACTAGATCATCCCCAGTGACCAGGGCCACCCCAGTAGGCCCACTTCATAGGCTGACCCTTGCACATTGATCTTTCAGTGCAACCTCTATAGACTAAAGCTCCAGATTACTACTCATAGAAGCAGGATCCACCCTTGTCCCTGTGGATTCAAGCTTCATGCCTAGCCTAGAACTAGACCAGCCTCTATGAAACTAGGTTCCAGGGAGTGATAGGCACAGAATCACTTGTGAGCTTTTGTCTGTTGGCCACTACCTAAGACTTGGGAAAAGTTTGTATATTGGTCCATCTAGTAAACTTTCAACTGCAGAGTATGAATTTGAGAGCATTTTTCTGGCATTTGTTTTTTCGGGTTAGTAAGTTGTGCTTTTTCTGGTGACCAGAGGGCACACACCACATGCTTTTTGTTCTCATAAATTCTCATAAAAGTGAAGAAGACTTTTGAGTCAAGATCATGTTTCTCCTCTGTGGATTCTTTACTGGGATCCTCTCCAACCTCCCTCAGCTCCCTCTCTGCCCTTCACTTTCAGGAGCTCAGTGCAACACATCACAGAAGAAGCAAATTAAAGTCTATAACTATCATCAACTATCATCAAACTCACAGAGCACTTGGGAGACTAACACCAAGTTCTCCCTGATTATTCCTGTCTTGCTTTTCCATTTTTTGATTGGCTCCATTTATGGGACTTTTCCAGTTCAATTATCCATGGTGTATCCAATGTATTTTTTTAAGAGAGAGAGGGACAGTGAGGGAGAGAGAGAGAATTTTTATTTAGTTTTTCACACGGCCTTCGTTGTTCAGACACTTAGTTGTGTACGTGGGTGCTGGGGTTTGAACTTGCGTACTATTGCATACTGGGCAAGCACTGTAGCCACTGAACCACCGCTCCAGCCCATATCCAATGCATTTGAAATTAAAAAATAAATTAAATATCAGGGCTTTAAGCCTTCTAGAGTCTCAAAGTTCATTCACAACATAAAGGCCTCACTTCTGTACTGTTATAAGTCCGTGACTCTTGCAGTTTCTGATTTTATTTCAGAAGGACAAGGAATTCAATCATTGAAGTCATGGAACTTAGTCATAGTTAACAGAGCAACTAGGGCAAAGTTCATTTACAGAAATTCTAGGAATGATTCATACAATTACATTCAGTTTATTTTGTTAAATTTAGTCTATCATGTCCCAGTATTTAAATAAATAATTATACAGAGTTCATACCTCTATTATGCCAGCTTGCAATAACATTACAAGTATCACATTGCTGGAGAATTACAAGCAACTTCATATCTAATCTCCTTCTATTCAGTAGGTGCAGTAAGTGTTGGGAAAGAAAGACATCTCTATCAATATCTCCTCTCAGGACCAACGTGCTGTGAAGAGCAGGGAAAGTCATAGAGCAACTCACCTTTCTCGTTAGACACTTATTTAAGCAGGTTAGGTTTCTCTGGACCCATCTGTTCTTTAAGAAAGTGCTAATGATGGAACTTCCAGTCTTGGACTCATTGCAAAACACATGTCCACCATCACCCTTCATGTTCAATAAAATATTCATGAGAAGAAACTAGATTCCCTGTCTAATGGAACAGAAAGCTTTGAAAATTCCTGGGTGGAGTCTCATAAATGCTGATAACGTTTATTTCTCTGGAAAAAGAGAAAACAGGGGAAAGAGCTGTCTCAGCCAGCATGGAACAGCTGGCACTAATCAACTTTTCAAGTGATCCAACTCATGCTATTTTTTAAATTTTACAAACTATTTCATTTTTTTAGCCTTTCACAATATCTTGCACTTCAGTCTCTGGAGAGGATTACTAATGTCTTTCTGCTCTTAAAAGACAACAAGGATTCCTAAAGTTCTGAAACTGCCTTCAAAATCAACACTACTGTGGATGAAGTTCCAGAAAGAAAATATCTATAAGTTTGCCTATAGAGAAAGATCTGGGGACACAGTAATCAAAAGCTCACAGGGGCAGGAACTTCAGGGGTTAAGGAACTTCAGGGGTTCTCTTGCACATGTCTTTCTCACTTCTTATAACAGTGCTACTTTAGAGGAACAGGAATAAAGAGTTTGGCTCCCAAAATAACCCAATGTATAGTAGTTATAACTGAAAATACTGGATGTTTGTGGTTTGTGGTGATCATCAGTGTACATCTTTAATGCTACTCAAGATTTTTCTTGCTATTTAATCTTCATTGGCCCTTAAAGTTGCTAAAAGTATAGTTTAATTTATGATTCCATCATCTCAACAGCAAATAGTACTTTAAAGGCAGACACCCTTCACAAAACAAAGCAACAAAACCAAGTGCATTCTTCAAGTTACATAAAGTAAGTTCAATTTTGGTTCACCTTTTCCTCCTAATGCCAGAATTTTAAATCTTGACTTGCCAACTTATGCATTAACTGGTGATCAAATACCAGAAACCAAGATGACCTTGCCTAGTGCTTTTGGAAGAAGATTTCCCATAATGCAGACTATGAGATCAAGTGTGCTACTCACGTGCAACCTGCAAAAATGTTTCCCTGGTAGCACTTTAGGAAAGGATTTATTTTGCAAGCTTGAAATTTAAATTTATGTGACTAATGTTAAATTTTGGCCATCATAAACAATGATGTGAGAAGAAACAACTACTTTCTATTCACATATTTGAGATACCATCTTTTTAATTCCCACCTCAACTGTATCAATAATAACAGGTAACATTACCAACCAAACTTGGATTTTAACTGTAAAATGTTGTCAGAGTAATAACCAAATTGACTACCATTTCCTTAGATGGCAATACATTAAACCATCAATCATAAGATTTAAATATTTGGTGCTATCTATAATGTCTAATTATATTTACAGGGAGGAGTTCAATTTTATAAGACTCTTTCCATGCTGCTCTCATCTCAACTGACATTATATTTGCATGCTAATATAGTCCTATTACTTTACCTTCACTAAGATTCTATATATTTTCATATGGAGATCATGCTTATAAACACAATACCAGAATTGATTATTAATAGTCTCACTACTCTTTAACTTATGACCAGCTGAATACATGTGTACTGAACTATATTCTGTAATAAATGATCATGAAAACCTACAGGAATTTGTGGACATCACACCAATACTTGTTGATGTCCTCTGACTTACTCTTGCTGTAGTAGAATGATACGGATGCTTTTCAAATTTAGACATCAACAGCCTGTTAACCAAGAATTGCAGATCCATTGAGTTCTCCCATTCTTTTATTTATAGGACCTCCAGTGGATGAGATTAAACTGCTACATTTCACGTAAATAAATAACAAGACATATTTCATAAGTTATCTCTCATACTGTCTTGATTAACATTGTCAGCATACTACATGATAAATCAGTAGATCAGAGAAAACATTCAAAAAACTAATATAGAACATGGAAAAACAATGACAATAATTATATTTCAATAATTACATTTATACTTTTTGAGAATTTACTAGCTGCTGATTCTAAAATCTGTGTTACATATGTTATCTTGTTCACTCTTCATGACACAATCATGAGGATGTTATTTCCTATCCAGCTTCACGCAGGAGAAACTCAAGGTACATAAAGGTTAAAAATTTTGTTCAAGTTCTCAGGGATAATGAGTGCTAGAGACAAGATTCATATCCAGCCCTATGAAATCTAAACTTTGAACAATTAATAGTCATAGGTAGCTTTAGAAAAGGAATTATGGAATTCAAATGTTAATAACATATTAGGAAATTTGTTTGAGGTTTATTTGCAGTCTAGGCTTGCAGACTCCTTATGAAGAAAGGTGTCATAGAGGGACCAGAGGCTATTTTAATGAGGAAGCCACTCTCCAGAGTCAGGTACTTCAAGTTCCTTCACTCAATGCTCCATCAATTGGTACATTTTATTAATTAAATGTCAATGCCAGAGTTGGGAAAAACCATGAAAATTAATCCAATATTATGAGTACTACAAATAGTGAAAATAAAGGTACCAAATAATAGGATTGTAGATAAATTCCCTTGTACTTGGTAAAAGTAAAACAACCCACTTATTAGGACTGCTGTGGTTGGTTTTTTGAATTTTTTTAATACAGTTGAGAATGCTGAAGAATTCTGGCTTACTGTTGAAGACTACAAAAAAAAATTTTAAAAAGCTTACTTCTGCATCTGTAGTTACGTTAGCTCAAACCAGTATTGTTTTCTATTTTTTTTATTTGTTCTACATTATCTTATATATTGGAGGGAATCACTGTTACATTTTCATGCATACATAGATATTGACAAAGTAAACAAAGGCTGATCTTAAGTCCAGGATCTCACCCACTTCGTCCATTCCCTGATCTCATGTCTCCTCTGTAATACCCCCATGCTATAGATAGAAAAGAACAAATACAAGTATACTATTTTTTGAAATTTCTGAGTTTCTATGCCTGCCTGTTTATACTTGAGCTTTTCATGGGAGTCGAGTGTTACCAATTGTATTAAAAACTCCATTTATCCCTCCCTTCTTCACCCACTTTCATAGATATGGTTCCCCCAGCTAATGTGAAATTTCAACTATGGGGAGTTTATTACTTAAACTTAGATAACTTTCATCATGCTTAGATTTTACTCTAGCTTCCACATAAGAGAGAATACATTTGGCCCTTAAGTCTCTTTTCTTGGGATATTTCACTAAGCATATTTTTTTTCCATCTCCATCCAGTTGGCTGAAAATGCCATGATATTATTCTAATAGCAGAGTACAATTCCATTATATAAATGTATAACACAATTTTTTAATCCATTCATCCAGCGAGGGGTATCAGGGTTGGTTCCACAGTTCAGCTATTTTAAATTGAGCTGCTGTAAACATTCACGTAGCTGTGTCTCTGTAGTATGCTGATTCTAGCTCTTTGGGGAAAATACCCAGGAGTGGGATAGGTGGGTCATAAAGTGCTTCCATCCCTAGTGTTTTAAGAAGTCTCCACACTGCTTTCCAAAGTGGCTCTACAAGTTTGTAGTCCCAGCATTAGTGTTCATTTCTCCCCACAACCCCTCCAGGATCTATAATTATTTTCATTTTTCATTTTTTAAAACTCTGACAGGAGAGAGGTGGAATCTCAGTTAAATTTTGATTTGCATTTCTCTGATTGCTAGTGATGCAGAGCATTTTTTCATATATTAACTTTTTGGACTTCCTCTGTTGACAAATTTCTGTTTAGTTCCCTAGCACATTTATCAATTGTATTATCTGTGGGTTTGAGGTCCAATATTTTGAGTTCTTGTATATTCTGAATTTTAGTCCCTTGTTGGAGTCATAGCAGGCAGATTTTCTCCCATTCTGTAAGTTCTCTATTGACACTGTTGACTAATTCTTTAGCTGTGCAGAAGCTTTTCAGTTTAATGGCATCCTACTCATTGATTCTTGGCTTTAATTCTTGCACTATATGAGTCTTGTTAAGGAAGGAGGTGCCAACACCGATATCATGGAATGTGGATCCTATTATTTATTCTAGCAATTATATAGTTGCTGGTTCAATTCCTAATGGATCCATTTTGATTTGATTTTTGTGCAGAGTGAGAGATAAGGGGCTAATTTCAGTTGTCTGCGTTTGGCTGTCCAGTTTGTCCAGCACCGTTTTGTTGAACAGACTCTTTCCTCCATGCTATATTTTTTGCTCCCTTTGTCAAATATTAGACGGTTTAAGACCCGTGGGTTTGTCTCAATATCTTTTATTCTGTTGCATTGGTCTTCATGTCTGTTTTGATACCAATACCATGTTGTTTTTGTTCCTAAAACCCTATAATATAATTTCAGGTCAGGTATTGTGACACCTTCAGTTTCATCTTTTTTACTCAGTAATGTTTTGGCCATTCTGGGTTTGTTCTTACTCCAAATGAATTTGAGAATTACATTTTCTATATCCATGAAGAATGTCATTGGTATCTTGATGGGGATTGCACTGAAATCTGTACAGGACTTACCGCACCATGGTCATTTCAGTTATATAGATTCTACCTAATCAAGAAAATGGAATGTTTTTTCCAGGTGTTCTTCAATTTCTTTTTTTAATGTTCGACAGTTTTCATTGTAGAGGTCCTTTATATCTTTTGTTAAATTAAAGCCCAAGTATTTCATTCTTTTTGAGGTTATTGTGAATGGGACAGATTTCCTGATTTCTTCTTTAGTAGACTTGCTACTGATGTATAGGAAACCTATTGATTTATGAGTGTTGATCTTGTAACCATCCACTTTGCTAAATTCATTTATAAGCTCTAGAAGTCTTCTGATAGAGCTTTTTGGGTCTGCTACGTATAGGATCATATCATCAGCAAGTAGAGATAGCTTGACTTCCTTTTTTCTTATTAAAATTCCTTTGATTTTCTTCTCTTGTCTGATATCTCTGTCTAGGATTTCAAGGACTATATTGAATAAGAGTGGTGAGAGGGGACAGTCTTTTCTTGTTCTCAAATTTAATGGGAATGGTTTCAGTCTTTCTCCATTAAGCATAATGTTGGCTATGCATTTTTCATAAAGGCTCTTACAAAATTAATATGTCCCTTTTATCCATATCTTCTCCAGGGTTTTGAGCATAAATGGGAGTTGAATTATATGAAAGGCTTTTACTGCATCAGTTGAGATGATCAGATGGTTTTTATCTTTAATTCTGTTTAAGTGATGAAATACATTTAATGATTTGTGTATGTTGAACCAGCCTTGAATTTGTGTAATGAACCCCATTGGAACATGATATATTATCTTTTTGATGTGTTTTTTTGGATGCAGTTTGCTAGGATTTTATTAAGGATTTTTGTGCATATGTTCATCAGGGAAATTGGTTTGTTGTTTTCTTTTCCTGATGTGTCCTTGCAGGGTTTTGGTATAAGAGTTATGTTTGCCTTACAAAAAATATTTGGGAGGGTTCTGACCCTTTTAATTTCATGAAATAGCTTTCTAAGGAAAGGCATTAATTCTTCTGTAAAGGTCTGGTAGAACTCTGCGAGAATCCATCAGGTACTTGGTTTTCCTGTTTTGGAAGGCCTTTGATTGTTGTTTCAATTTTGCCGCCTAAGTTTGGTTAGTTTAGATTTTCAGTGTCCTCCATGTTAATTTGGGTTTGTTGTGTATAGCTGGGTATTTGTATATGTCTTCAGATTGTAAAACTTGGAAAAATATAGCTTTTCAAAATAAATTATAATAATCTTCTGGATTTTGGTTGAGTCAGTGGAAATGTCCCCATTTTCACCTTAGATTTTATTGATTTGCTTGATTTCATTCTCCCTTTTGATGAGATTGGCTAGGGATTTGTAAATTTTATTTAATTTTTTCAAAGAACCAACTCTTTGTTTTTTGTTTTTTTGTTTTTTTTTTTTTTTTTGGTGGTGGTTGTTATTGTTCTCAGTTTCATTGATTTCAGCTCTGATCTTGGTTATTTCCTGCCTTATGTTGGATTTGGGTTTGGATTGTTCTTCTTTTTGTGGGGATTTGAGTTTCAGCATAAGTTTATTCATTTGCGCTCTCTCCTGATTTTTGATGAAGGTACTCAGTGCTATAAATTTACCTCTTAAGAATGCTTTCATGGGGCTGGAGCAGTGGCTCAGCAGTTACGGGATTTGCCTGGCATATGTGTGTATGGGTTCGATCTCCAGCACCACGTACACAATGAAGTGTCAGAGCAATGAAGGCCAAATGAAAAACTAAGTAAAATTGATTCTCTCTTTCTCTAATTGTCCCTGTCTATTAGAAAAAAAGAATGCATTCATACTGTCCCATAGATTTTGATATGTTATGTCATCATTCTCACTTGTTTCCAAGAATTTCTTGATTTCTGTTCTCATTTCATCTTTGATCCCCTCTTCATTTAAGAGGGTATTATTCAATCTCCAAGTTTTATGTACTTTGTTGTTTTTCTTCCTGTTAATTGCTATGATCATAGCATTGTGCTCTGACAGGTACATGTGATTATATCAACTTTTTGTATTTCCTATGATTACCTGTGTGGACTAGGATGTGATCTATTTTGGAGAAGGATCCGTGTGCTGCTGGGATGGTAAACTCAGCCAACTTGGGATGGAATATTCTGTAAATATATGTTAAATAAAATTGATTGATATAGATGTTTAGGTTAGAGATTTTTACTGATTTGTTGCTTTGATGATTTGTCTATTGTTGATAGCGATGTATTAAAATCCCCCAGTATTATATTGAAGTCGGTAAGTATTTTTATGTCCTTGAGTATTTTTTTTCCACATATTTGGAAAGGTTGTAATTGGGGGCATAAATGTTAACTATTGTTATATCTTCTTCACGTAGTATTCCATTTACTATGATATAGTGACCTTCTTTATCCCTTCTGACTAAATTTTGGTCAAAATTAATTTTTTTAGATATAAGGATCACAACACTGGCTTGCTTTCTTGGGCCATATGCCTGGCAGATTTTTGGCAACTTTCACCTTCAATTTGTGTATATTTCTGGCTGTAAGGTGTGTATCCTATAAGCAGCATATTGTTGGATTTTGTTTCTTGATCCAGTCTGCTAATCTGTGTCTTGACTGGGGCATTGAGTCCATTCATTTTCACTGTTAGAATAGATTTGTGATTCTGGATCCCTGGCATTGTGACCTCTGCTGTATTTTGTGCCATTTTAGATATCCTCTATTGAGTTATATTTTTCTTGACTTTTCTCTGTTTATGGATTTTGGGAGTTGTTAGCTTGTTCCTCTGAATGAAGTTTGTCTTTGAGTATTCCCTGTAGAGCAGGTTTGTGTTTGTGAATGTTGCTAATTTGTAGAAGTATTGCATTTCCCAATCACATTTAAACCTGAGTTTTGCAGGGTATAGTATCTTTGTCTGAAAATTATTTTCTTTCAATATTTGAAAAACATAATTCCATGCTCTCCTTGCCTTTATTATCTGAGATAAAAAATCCATAGTAATCCTTATTGGTCTGCCTCTGGATGTGATTTTGCTTTTTCCTTGTACTGCTTTTAAAATTTGTTCCTTGATTTCTCTGTTATTCATTTTGTATATGATGTGAACTAAGATATGAGGCAGGCATAGTTACTAGTATACGTCATCTTTTTCCCATTAAAGAAAAGTCCTAGAAGCAATGAAAATTACATTTTAAACATTCATAGAAATCAATACACTCTTGCTCTAGCACCTAGAAAAGCACATGGGTTAGGAACATTAAAGACATCTTTACTATTATCTGTTTAACCCATTTAAATTGATCACCCCCCTTCTTTTTAAAGAGTAAGTCACATAAACTAAAAGGCATTTGGATTCATTTTTTAATTTTTAGTTTTAATTTATGAATGCTCATTTATCTATATGTTAATTTTGGTACCATGTAAATTTACATGTATAGACGAAACACATATAGAAATAACACATAAAAGACAGATATGTGCACACATATACATAAAAACCAATAGGCAACAAAGATTTCAGAACTTTTCTTAAATCCTTCATATTTAGATTCATTTTTAAATTTTTTTTAAAAATTTTTATGTGGATTTTAAATTGATTCTCTCTCTCTTTATCCTAAATCTCTACCTAATTCCTCTCCCCTTAAGACTTTGATCCCTCAATCCTAAGGGTTGATGAGGGGTAAAGATTCATCTTCTACAGCTGCTTCAGGCTGGCAAGGAGTAAGGACCCTGCCTCGTCAGGCATCAAAAAGTCTCATCCTGACTGTTCTAAAGGAAATAGACACTGGTCTCAGTTACAGGGATGGGTTACTTTTTTTTAAATGGGAGAGTATATAAATGTTATTGCTACTAATTAGACTAGACTTTTTAGCCAGCCATATTTAAAGATAACAGGTACATTATTGTTGGCATTAGTATGAGCTTGTTTTTATGCCATATCTTTGAAACTAGCTTTCTACTGTAAATACGCTTCTCCAGTTAGGCTTATCTTGGTCAGTGTATGCCAACCCCATGCTGGTGGCCCTATACTTTGTAAGGCTTCCAATATTGTTAATGTAAAGGGAGCTTGTACTTTACTTTTTCTTAAATTGTTTCTTTTTCTTTCCTTTTTTTTCTTTTAAGAGAAAGGGACACTGAGAGAGAGAGAGAAAGAATCAGTTTTATTTAGTTTTTCACGTGGCTTTCATTGCTCTAACACTTCATTGTGTACATGGTGCAGGGGTTCAAACCAGGATCCTCATGCCTGCCAGGCAAGTGTCGTAACTGCTGAGCCACTGCTCCAGCCCCTTACATTTTTTCTTAATGATTTCAAAAATTTTAAACCAAAATTAGTACACTGTTGAAAGATTTGTTCTGGATTTTGAGGGTCAGGGATCTCAATTACTGGAAAGATTAACAAAGCTTTAGCTAGATCAGGATCCCCTTCCAGTTCCTCATGATATTTAATTAACACTTTTTGTAAGGGTATTAGCTTCTCTGTCAGAATGTCTTTTTGAAATGAATCTTTGTTTTTCAAAATTAAAGTACTTTTACTTTCTTTATGCTCTGAGGATGGAAGAACTGGAGCTGTTGGCATACAGACCTCACAATTAATTGTAACATTTTGTGTCTTCTAACATTTCTCTAAAAAGTTCTAATGCTGTCTTTACTAAAGCCCATGTAGAAATTACAGCAATAGGAATTTTCATACTTCGTTGATGATGACATTTTAAAGTTTCCCCAATAGGATCCCAAGCCTGCACATCTAAAATCCCTTCTTCTGGGAACCAGGGGCATTTCTGAATTGCCCAATGCAAAAGCTCTTGGAGAGCATGAGAAGAGACATTGGCCCTATTCTGTTTCAGTAAGCATTTTAGAAGTGAAAAACAGGGAGGATAAGCAAGTTCCGCCGCACTGTTACTCAGTCTTAGAAATCCCCTGGCCAACAGGTTATAACTTCAGGTGCCAGGATGAATGGGGACTTAATAAAATCTTACTGTCTCCTTACAGGAAGGACATCTTATCTGAGGATTTTGTGGCTCACATCCTTGGTTTCGGTGCCACTTTGTGCAAATTGCTGTCAGTGTTCACATGCCACGAATACTTACCAGTCAGTGTCCAGTCCTGCAATCATTGACAAAAGAGTCAAAGTCTAGTGGAAATTTCATATGGGGGAAGCTGAGGAGACTGCTCAGAAGCAGTCTGATCTCTCCCCAGCTCCTCTGCATTTTATTATGCTCAGGAAGGAATGTTTATAAGATGTGTACTTCTTAGTAGGACAAAAGCATATAGATGTGCACTTCTTAGGTGAAAACATGTTTACAGGTTTCCTATTTACTTCTTAACTAAGAATAATATTTTCTTGAAGGAAGGACAAACTGATGATTACAAAGAACACATACGCACTTTGTAGAATTTCCTGGAATCTGCATGTAGATGTCTCAGGACTCAGATTGTCTCATGTTCCTGTAAGACCAGGCAGTTACCAACACCTGCCCTTAGCTGATCCAGGGCTACTCTGGTGCAGGAGTGGACCTCCATGTTTCCCAGCTGGCCTTAGAGAGTTCGGGCAGCAGCCATCTTGAGGCAACCACACTGCAGCTGCTGCGGTGGAAGCCAGAAGATCTGAACAAGTGACTGCAAAGTATTGGCAAGGACCAGCTGTGTGACCTAAGGTGTGACTAGCAGATTGAGAGCAAAACAGGAACGGAGAATAGTTTACTCAGAGGAATACAAGTTGAAAAACTGGAGGGAAGCCCAACTTGTTTTGCCCTTTGAATGTGATGGCTCACATGACCAGCTGAAGCAGAATCTGAACAAGCAGGTGTGAACACACCCTAGGACTAAGCCTGGGAAATCTGGGAAGTGTGGAAAGTCTGTGTTTGTGGGTATCAAAGGTGGTGAAAGATTGGCTTTTCCACTCCACAAGTACAATCCAAGGGAAATTCCTGAGGTTCAGAGTTCCAGCCGAGACTAGCAACAGCCATGGCCTTGGAGTGTGTTGATCTAATCTATCCAGAGCAGTCAGCCCCAGAAAAGCTCCTGAGGCCTGATTAGACCCAAGCCCCATCACCCAGACCTCCCTCATAAAAACCCAGCTGTGGCCCAACCTGGGAGTGCATTAATCTGGTCTGTGCAGACAAAATTCCAGCTAAGAGTACTTCCCATCCCATTCTACCTCACACTGTTGAGAAAGGAAGATGAGATTTTTTTAACTCAAACTGGCAGCTTGGTAAGCACCACAAAAAGAGGAAGTGTTTAATGACCCTCAGCCCTTGCTCTTACTCTCAGTACATAACTTGAGAAGAAATGAAAAGAAGAAAAAAAAAGACAGGGTAGACAGTGACCATCTAAACTCACTATATATTTTGAAAACCTTAGTGGAAACAGTTCCACAAATTTTCATTAAAATCTTTTTTTCCTTTTCTTTTGTTTTTGTGTATTTCCTGTGCTGATTGGTTCATGAACATACACACATATTTGCTTCCTTTTTTCTTTTCGTTCTTAGCATTTATTTTAAATACAGTTATTTTTCATTGCCTTCCCTTTTCTTCTTTCTTTTTTTTTTTAAGAGAGAGACAGTGAGAGAGAGAGAGACAGACAGAGAGAATCAATTTTTATTGAGTTTTTCATGTGGCCTTTGTTGCTCAGACACTTAGTTGTGTACATGGGTGCTGGGGTTTGAATCCGTGTACTTGCGCATGCTGGGCAAGCGTCGTAACTGCCAAGCCACCACTCCAGCCCATTGCCTTGCCTTTTGATGGTTTGGTTTTGATTAGTATATTTTGGTTTCTTTTGTAATATTTTTCATTTGTCTGTTTCCCCTTTTATCTTTCATTCTGGAAACACAAAAACTCTATTGCTCTCCCTTTTACTCTTCCTTTACTTTGTTACTTCTATACTTCTATTTTCTCTACTCATTGTTTTATAAATATCACATCCTACATCCTAATTGGTTTATATAACTCTTGCCCCCACCATTAATGCTGTTGCAATCATTACTGATGTGAATGCCAGATAGAGTTGATGGCTACTTATAGCTTTTGCCAGAGATATTTGCGGACCCTACCATTTCTGTTTTGGGTGGCAATTAACATAATAGTTGTCATAGTAGGAACCAAGTGTTCAGTTTAATCCATTAGTTGTTGCTTTTGTTTATTTCCCTTTATTCTATGAGGTGCAAGGAAACCGCAGGGAAAAAGGTTCATAGATTAGGGATCCTGCTGCTGAACTAAAAACTATCCATGACAGTATTCCAACTCAAAGAAGTGAGGAGACAAAAATCCCCATACAATCAAAAAGACTGAAGGAGAAACAACCACAAAGGGAACTCAGGTCCCATCTCTTGATATCTACCCATACATCAAATGCAGAGAAAAATCCCAGAACAAATAAGATGATTACACTCAAAAGGACACACAGAAAATAAAGGAAGAGGAACCCACTTTAACTGATGCACAAGAAGAAGATGCTCAAAACTATGAGAAAACCGGCAAACAAATCCCCTTCCAAATACAAAAACTCCCAACAAAGGATCCCACTGATAGTAAGTTGGATGAAAAGTCAGAAAAATATCATAATAATTTGATTTTGAATATGTTTAAATATTAAAACAAGAAGCTGAGAGAGGAATTACATGAGATTAAAGACCACTCTAAGAAACAGAAATTATAAAAAGAAACTAAGCAGAACGTCTAGACATGAAGGACAAATTCAAATTACAAACTCATTTGAAGGCATCACTAAGAGATTAGATTCCATAGAAAATAAAACTGCAGCCCTTAAAGACAGGACTCCAGGCATTGAAACAGGCTTTATGCTCTCAAGTATACAGATGGCAGTAAAGGGAAAAATATTACAGAATATGACCATAATACACATGAACTCTGAAATAACTTCAAAAGTCCAAACATGAGAATCATTGATATAGAGGAGAACAGAGATACAAACTCATGGCATAAAGAACACTTTCAATGAGAAAGTTACAGAGAACGTCTCCCACATCAGAAATGAGATAGACATTTACATACATTAGGACACCAAACTGACCCAGTCAAATGAGAAGCTGGATGAGAAATATCATAATCAAATACCTAACAATAAAAACAAGGAAAGAATTTTAAAAGCTGTAAGAGAGAAATATTGTCATATTTAGAGCCAACAGTAAGGATAATTTCTGATTTTTCAGACTCTAAAGGCAAGGAGGGCCTAGAATGAGATATTCCAAGTATTAAAAGAAAAGAATTGTCAGGTGAATTTACTATACCCAGTAAAACGCAGCTTGAAATTTGAGAGGGAAATAAAAACATTCTATGACAACAATATACTAAAGGTATTCACGAGCACCAAACAAGCCCTACAAAAAATATTCAAAGACATACTTCACCCAAAGTAACAAAGAAATAAATCCCAAAGCCCACAAACAGAGGAAGCTCAATGAAACAGCAATCTACCAAAAGACAATCAAGGCAGAATTAAAAAAAAAAAAACTTACAATGACAGTAAACCACAAACACATATCCATGATAACAGTGAAGGTTCATGGATTCAACTCCCCAAAGAAAAGACACAGCTTAGCAGAATCAATATTTAAAAAATCCAGAAAGATGCTGCTTACAAGAGTCTCATCTTATGGGCAAAGACACCCACAGGCTGAAGGTAAAAGGATGGAAAAAATACTCTAGGCATGTGATCCAAGAAAAGAAGTAGGAATAGCTATTTTCATATCTAACAAAAGAGATTTCAAGCACAAATGAATCAGGAGAGACAAAGAAGGCCACTACACCCCAGCAAAAGGAAATATCTACCTAAAATTTAAAACCATCATTAACATTTATGCCCCAAATATCAAGGCCCCTAATTACATGGAAAAATACTCCATGACATTGGACTCCTCAGAGACCCAGCATAATACTACCGAGGGATTTAAATACATCCTTGCTACCAATAGACAAGTCATCAAAAACAAATTGAAGATATCTCCAACCTAAATAACACTATAAATCAAATGAACTTAACAGACAGCTACAGAAGATTCTACCTCAAAAAGCTGAATTTACCTTTTTCTCAGCAGTGCATGGATCTTTTCCCAAAACAGATCATGATCTAGGCCATAAAGGAAATCTTAGTAAACAAACAAAAAAAATTATATAATCCATGTATCCTATCAGATCATAATGGAATGAAGCTATGAATCAATAGCAAGAAAAATAATGGAAGCCACATAAATATGGAGATTGAATGTTACTCTCTTAAATGAACAATGGATCAAAGATGAACTGAGAATGGAAATTAAGAAATTCTTAGAAATAATAAGAATGAAACAGCATATCAAAATCTCTGGGACGTCATGGGAGCATATCTAAGAGGAAAATTCCCAGTGAGTGCCTACATTAAAAAATTAGAGAGGTCCCTAATAAATAAGCTCATGGTACACCTCAAGTCCATAGAAGAACAAACTAACCTCTAAACTAGTAGAAGACAGGAACAAATCAAGAACAGAGTTGAAGTCAATGAAATTGGGAATAATAAAATAATACAATCAATTTCCATCACTAAATGAATGGATTAAGAAATTGTGGTATATAAACATACAATGGAGTTCTATTCAGCTATTAAAAAGAATGAAATCAGGGCTGGAATAGTGGCTCAGCGGTTATGGTGCTTTCCTGGGATGCCCAAGGACATAAGTTCAAACCCCAGCACCACGTACACAACTAAGTGTCAAAGCAATGAGAGCCACATAAAAAAAATTGAATAAAATTGAATCTTTCTTTCTCTCATTGTCCCTCTCTCTCTTAAAAAAAAATGAAATCCTGGCATGCTGGTAAATGCATGGAAATGGAGAATATCATGCAAATGGAAATTAGCCAATCTCAGAAACTCAAAGGTAAAATATTTTCTGTCATATGTGAATGCTAGAGTAAAATAAAGATACAGAAAGCCTAAACAGCAATAATGAAAGCCTAAAACGCAAATAATGAAAATTAAACAGCAATTAAATGTCTTCCCAAAAGAAAAGCCTAGGACTTTATAGATTCTCAGCTGAGTTTTACTAGCTCTTTGCCAAAGAGATAACATTTCTGTATATTAAATTATTCCACAAAATTGTAATGTAGGGAACACTCCTAAATACTTTCTACACAGCAAGCAAAACCAAAATCAGACAAAGATGCATCAAGGAAAGAAAACTGTAGACCAATACTCCTGATGAATACAAATGCAAAAATCCTTAACCAAATATTAAGGATATTTTGTTAAATATTAATATTCAATAAAATACTAGTAAAACACATTCTAAAGCACATCACAAAGAAATCAAAGAGAGATCAGTAGAAGAAAAGGACTAGGAGGTGGGAGGATGTGAGGGATCGGGGATATTCTTAGGAAAGATGTTAACCAAATTATATTGCTATATTTTGTGCATGTATGAATATGAAACAAATCCCATCATTATGTACAACTGTAATGCACCAATAAAAATTTGGGAAAAAATAAATTAAATAACTAATATTATGTGGTGCTCTTTGACTCAGATGTGATGCTTGGTATGCTAAATTTATTAAATACATTTTGATTTAAGGTATTTTCAGCTCATTGGGCTGGGGATCTGACTCAGTGGTTAAGCGTCCCTGAGTTCCATCCTTGGTACCAAAAAAAAAAAAAAATTAAAGATATTTTTCTGCTCATGATGAGTTTATTAAGATAGAATTCCAGAATATATCAAGGCACATGTATATATATATATATATATAGCATCATGAACTCTGGTAGGAATATAAATGTTAAAACTGCTCCAGTAAGGTCTCAGATGTAAATGGGAAATGAGTTATTGGAAACCAAAAGAAAAGCAATCTTTATATAGTGGCTGAGAGCTTGACTGTATTTTGTTATGGTAAACAGAAAATAGAATTTGTAAGTGATAAGCTTAGACATTTACTAGCTTTGAAGGCACATACTAATTTTGCCTTGTTACTTGGAAACTGTCATAAAATAGAATGAGAATTTGAGTATTATAAAATCTGTAGCCTGACCATTTGCAGGGATTGAGAGAGAAAGAAAGAGTGCTCTGGAGAAAGCACCAAGGATGTGTCTGGCCAACCACTTGTGAAAGACATTAGAATTCTTAACAACCCATAATCTCAGACAAAAAAAATATTCTGCAAAAACAAATTGATGAATTAGGAAACTCAGCTCTACTAGGAACCAGTATTTATTTATCTAATGCAAAGCCATCATAATAAAGGCATTGTGATAGTGGAACAAAGAAAAATCAATTAATAGGTAGTATAAAGATAGAACCACATATGCATAAAAATACGGTACCACAGAGACAGAAAGGCCAAATGTGAGAAATGTTGGGCCAACTGGAAGTCTGCATAGATCAGATTCACAGCATGGGATTTTTATCTCATATCGTACAAAAATTGCATATCAAGAGAAATTAAAGGCCTAATATGACTACTGATATTGTTCAAAGAAAACAGGAAAATTTCATTACACTGAGATAGGGGAAAATATCTTCTTTTCTCTTTTTCAAAAATTTTTTTATAAAGTTTTTTTTTTGAGAGAAGGACAGTGAGAGAGACAGAGAGAGAATAAATTTTTATTGAGTTTTTCACATGGCTTTTGTTGCTCTGGCACTTAGTTGTGTACGTGGGTGCTGGGTTTGAACCGGTGTATTTGAGCATGCTGGGCAAGTGCCATAACCACCGAGCCACTGCTCCAGGCCAGGGAAAAATATCTTAAGGCAAAAAATGTGCAAATCAGGATGGAAAACTTTATTAAGTTTGTTTGCACAAAACCTCTTAAGTGTCTTTACAAAACAGGCAAGTTATTACAGTGAAAATACATACCAAACACTGGGCGAATGTACCTGTAATATGTCATTTAAATAATAGAAAGTATGTGTGCAGAGTACAAGGGGAACCACACATTCTACTATTTCAACATTCCCTTTCAAAAGTCATCAAAATATACGAATAACCACTTTATTCCAATGTCCAATATATATATACAAGCAAATTTCAGCATTTCTAGTGATTAGTGTCTTCCAGAACAGGAACATAAATAGTAAAGGATCTAACCCAAGAAAAAAAGAGGATGTTTATGAGCTGATAATAATTAATGGAAGCTGACTTTCAAGGAAGCTAGAGATAGTAGAAACAGCTAACTTGACCACAATGGTGAGGGTCAGATAACAGTCTCTTGGATGAAGTCAAAACTTCATTCATTCATCTATGGAAATTTTCCCCCTTGCGTCTTGCTGTGAAGATGAGACAAATGGTGTTTTCTTATCACTGTGTGAAAGACCAGATGGGTGCACATTACAAGTGGCTGGAAGATTCACCCTTCTCTTTTGATATATTATCTTCATTCAAAGGAAAATAGGTTCCTAAGTATTGAATATGAAAGTTGTAATGTTGGAAATTCTTTTATCTATTGAGATTTGTAAGAGAAACATGGAAGTACTTCTGAGTTCTAACTTTTCATGGTTACTAAGATGTTACAGGAAAGACACTGTTCACTTTTTCTAGCTGAGAAAATCAAAAGCTATGAACAATGATAGGAGAAGTCTTGTTTCTTCTCCTCCTGGGCTGTGAACACAGTGTGAGACACCACCGAGCACTGATCAAGTTAGTAACTGACTCTCAGCAGTGCACTTTCCCCTATTATCTTGGAAAATGCTTCATTTTGTGACCATTTTACAGCATAATATCCTGCTGATCAGACTCTGAGAGCTTTGTGACTTATTTTTTCTAACTCAAACAAACACTGCTTCCTACACTATTGAAGACTGATTGCAAGACCTAGACTACTGTTGAAGGAATGATGAGTCCTGACAGTGCTTTCTGTACAGAAGATCTGGATACCTCCCCAAATCACAAGGTCACCAGAGAAAATCAGCGTTGGCTGTTCTGGGTGGTGGGCTGAGGGCTGTAGGCTGGCATCAGCTGCACTGGGAACAGCGACAACTGCATTAGCTAGAGTGACTCCAAGACTTCACTTAGAAAGATAACAAGCACTTTATTCCTCCCACACTGAGGCCTGAATAAAGGGAAGTGTTTTTGACTATTACAGATTGCAAAGGATATTCTGAGGATGAACTGGTATATGTGGAAGAGACTTTGGTTTTCTTGGCTAGAGAGAACATAGAAAATTTGGTGACTGTACTAAGGGGGTTCAGGAAAAACAAGATTGAGACATGGAAAAAAATCATAAAATAATATGAAGATAAAAACATACCTCAACAGAGGCTATATCATATAGCATTATCCCAACTTTACAAAAAATGAGTATAAATGCATATGTATTGTAGAAATTTCAGATTCAAGAACACAGTTTTTCAAATCCATGATCATCATATTTTAAGAACTATTTTTAACTGTTTGTTTAACTCCACTCTGTAAAAGGTAGTAGGGGCAGATTTTAGTCACTTTAGGATAGTTCTACCATCTTTAAAGTTCATATGCATTTTTTTATTAGAGAGGGACAGTGAGAGAGAGAGAGAGAGAGAGAGAGAGAGAGAGTCAGAGAGAATCAAGTTTTATTGAGTTTTTCACATGCCCTTCATTGCTCTGACACTTAGTTGTGTACGTGGGTGCTGGGGTTTGAACTTGTGTACTTGCGCATGCCAGACAAGCACCGTAACTGCTGAGCCACCGCTCCAGCCCTATATATGCATATTTTGATGCAAAAAGTAGGGGAGATGAAGGGAGAGGAAGGGAAGTCAATTAGAAACAGATTTCTATTGCCTACTTTTTAATTTTTAAAGAGTTTCTATATAGCCTGGTTCAATATTTCATGTGATAGAATGAAATTTTAAATGTTGATTTCAGAAATTTATATATATATATGTATTAGAAAAATACTGTTAAGTTTATCAAGTATGTTGCTCACATTTTCTAAATATTAACAGTTTCTACCTTGCACATGCAGTAACTGAGAGATATACTGCCATGCCAACTATAAAATTGGTTTTTTTCTTGCAGTTTTTTAAAATCCCTATATGTGTACACACTCACAGACAGGTACATACATGTATATTACATATATTTGTGTGTGCATGTGTGTGTACATGGAGAAAAATATATTCCATAGTGCTATGCATGGTACCATGAGGACCATAAAGTTATAATATACTATTACTAGATAAATCCATAATTAAAACTACTGGGTTGTCCTAGGCGTTAAAAATTTTATTATTTGATGGTATCTGATAATACTTCTTACCTTAAAGTCTGCTTAAAAGTTACACTATTATAGATAAATTAACTTGACTACAGTTATTTGTTGAATAATGATTTTTTTTAACTTTTATACCTTTAGGTAATATTTTCTTATTAACATTTTGATTTTTCAATTAATTTTGACAAAAATTTCCACTTAAATTGATCTATACATATGTATATGCTGACAATTAAAGTATTTTATTTTTCTTTTCGCTGTCTTCAAGTATGACAATTGTGTCTCCTGTTTCTGACTTATTCCTTTATCTTGCACTATAAGACAAATAGGTCAGGAAAGTGTTACTTTGTTTCCTACCTACCTTCACTACTTCACGGACATCCTATTTCTCTTCTCTTTAATCATGTCTTTATTTTATGAAAAATTCATATGTAATAATTTTGGTTTTCATTCTATTTATCTTTGTGTATTTGCAGTATTTTTTTTCTTGTTGGATATTACCTTCAATAGATATTTCCATGGGAGTCTGTCTTTCAAAATGACCTAGACCTTGAGTATCAGAGAATAATTGTTTAAATATCACTTTTTCTAGATCAAAATTGCTGTTTCAAAAATGCATCATTCAATAAAGCTAGGTTGAAAGTACACTCTTAGGTAGCTTAGGGGCTGGGTATATTTTGAAATTCAGTATCTGGAGTTTGCATAGGATAATTTAATATACCTACTCTAAATACTATTCTACTTGAAACTCCATTGGGATCTGGATCATTACTCCAAAATCAAAAACAATAATAGTTCAAGAACAGAATATATAAGAACATTGGGGCTGAAGCGGTAGCTCAGCGGTTATGGCGCTTGCCTGGGATGTGCAGGTAGGCGAGTTCGAACCCCAGACACAACGAAGTTTCTGAGGAATGAAGGTCACATGAAAAACAAAATAAAAATTGCTTCTCTTTCTCTTTCACTGTCCCCTCTTTCTTAAAAAAATAATATAGATTTAAGTGAAACGTATAAAACATATAAGCATCTTGTCATCTCACATCTGGCTATAATTTAAAGTAAATTGCATGGGCAAACCCTCCAAAGTTTCTATTTTTAAAATGTTGTTTTGGTTATGCAACAGATAGAGATTTTGAACCATTATTACATAAAAATTATTCCATTGTCTTGCTGTAAGCAGTTTTGCTGTTGAAAATCAGATTCAATCTGATTCTTTAACCTTTGTCAGTTATATCATTTTCTTTTTCTAGAGACACAAAAAGTGTTCATTTTGTTTTTAATATTCTTCAGCTTCTCTGCCACGTGTCTTTGTGTGGATTTTCCATTCATTCTGTGGGCCTTTTCCATCTGAGGATATTCCTGTTCCCTCAAGGAGGAAGCAATTAACAGCCCCAGAAATCTGAACATTTCAATCACAACAAAAGGTGTACAAAACATGATTACTAAACTGAAAAACCTTGTGACATAACAGAAAATTGGAATCCATACCACATAACAAGTATCACTAGAGACGTCCACCAGGAGCTATTGAGGGTTGGAGGCAGGACAGTTATCCATGTGGAACTCTGAGCTCTGAGTCTTAAAGGTTGTAGTGGGAAGTAATTAGCGAGATAAATATAGTAATGCTTTCTCAGGCAATGAAAGGGGAAATAGGAAACTCATAAAGCAGGGAAAGGCAAGGTGTATTGTGTTCTTCAGAAGCATACAATATAAGGAATACAAAGAAAAAAAACAGAAGTAAAAAGATACAGATTGCTCAAGGCCTTCCAAGATATTTTAAGAAGTTAGAAATATTTCTTTGAAGAAATTGAGAAACTCTGAAGAATTTCAGAAGTACTGAACTGTGGGTTATAGAGAGAAAATCGAACCTATTCAAAAACAAATTAAGGAAATTAACCCTGAAAGGAGAAAAATTAAGCATCTTTTGAAATAATTCTAGCCAATAAATACTGTGGTCCTGAGGCAGAAAAAGTTAGGCTGTTCAGTGTAGGCAGAGCAATGTGGGTTGATAAGGAGAACATCTTTCCTGAGAAGGCAAAGACATCCCCCAATGCTAATGAGGGCCTGACAAGATAGGCCCAGATGCAGACTCTCCCTGCTGCTATGCAAGGAACATGGATCAAAGAGCCTAAGGCATGGATCAAAGCCTGGACCAGAATTCCCCGCACCTATGTGCTAGGTACAGGGACAGGGAAGCAGTGACCAATCCAGGAGAGGACGGACGTCATATTAAAAGGGCAAAGCTCACTGCCTAATCAGCTCTGTCCCCTTCCCCCACTCTGGGGGAAGTCTGCTCTTTTCCCTGTGCTTTACTTTCTATAATAAAACTTGTCTACTGCTTGCCTCAGTGTCCCTCGGTTTCATTCTTCAACTCGGAGAGGACACGAACTCGACATCCACATCACCGGCAACAGTCCCACACTAGAAAAAATTGAGGTGCTCAGCAAGGTGACAGTCATAGGGGCACAGAGGACACAGAGCGCATGGTCCAACACCAGGAGAGTCACAGTGCTAATGAGAGCTGGCTAGGGAGGAGCCAAGTGCACAAGGGTCAGCGAGAAAGCCTGAAAGCACAGAGCAGCAGCAGGTGGTCATTCATGCAGGAGGTGAGAGGCTGCAGCCCATTTGCCCAGCGGCCATGTCACTCATCACAGGTGAGGGGAGAGTCAGGAACCAACCAATCCTAGGATACGCTCCAGGTCCAAGAAAGGATGGGAGGAGGAGCCAGGGGTTTCCACAACACAACTCTCAGTCTAAGCACTGCAGCTGCTGCCTATACCTAGACCTTGTTCCACACCCACCATGGAATCCACTCAGCAATCATCTCTCGAAGGGAAGCATTTCTTAGAAGTGTTTCCTGCAGCATTTCTCCACCCATCCTCCACAGCAGCACTACTGGTACTTAAGTCCCTGTTTGTCATGCAGACCCCAGAAGACAGCACTGTGACATGGGTCACTCACACAGGCACATCCTGTTTTCTACATTGTCTGTATACAGATGTAACACTGTGTGCTGGTTTTGTCTTGCAGCTCATCCGTATCTGCACTCTCCCCAGCCTTGACCAGAACCCTCACTTGCTCACAGTTGATACATACCTTTCCCTATGTCCCTTTCCCAGTCTAAACCTCAGTAGCCATAGCAAGGATGGCACCTCAAAGGGCAACAATTTGACAACATAGAGACTTTCTCTCCAAACAAGAGCTCTGGGGTTTTTTAGCAGGTGTTGCAGGCGTTTTGAAGGTGGAGTTGAAGAAAATTATTAGATGGTGTCCTTGAGAAAGCAGAGCTTCCAATACATTAGATTAGATTATGGGAAATTAAAATTAGAAAAAATATTGCATGTTTAAATATTTAAATCAATTAATATTCCTGCTCTATTGCAATATTTGTTCCATTCTTAATGTTTTCTGGCAGCAAATATGGAACAGTATGTAAATAAAAACTTGCCTCTCAGTGATGTGAAGAATTTCCCTCTTATGAAATACCGGGTTTAAAGGACACAAGTGAAATCAAAGTCCCAAATCACTACTTTTGACATTTCACAAAGCACAAAAGAGTTTCTTTTTCTGTTTTCTCTTATTTAGAGAGATCTACAAAGATGACCTATCTTTAACATCATGTAAATTTAAGTTCTTAAAAGGCAAATGTAGAATAGAAGACTAAAGGGGTTGACAAAGGTAAATGAAGGTCTCCAGAATGGGAAGTTCGTGCTCACTGCACACAGGAAGAAGTAAGGAAACCACTGAGGCAGAGGCTGTGCCTGGGTTGCTGCTGCCAGGTGAGCTGAGAGGGTAGAGTAGACAACACAGCCAGACACACAGCAGGAGCAGAGAGGAAACAGCACCGAAACTGCTCCCCCTGTCTCAACCAGCTCCCCTGGGTTTACTGTGTTCCCTTTTTCTTCATCAGTTAAAAAGAAATTTAAAGAGGAAAAAAAAAATCTACTGTGAAAAAACTCAAGCAGGATGATTCTAGTCCTGCCCATTCCACCTCCACAACAGAAACAGATTCGGAACCAGAATCAGAGGACACTCCTTTGCTGAAGGTAGGGGGCTGAGCTCCCAAGAAAGAGCTTCCATTCCTGCTCTTGCCTTTAATCAACACTCTGGTCTCCATTTGGTTCAAGACCTAGTGAAGATGAAGTTGGGAGTCAGCACATTCGTGGTTATTGGGCACCCATTTTCAGCACTGGTGTGCACTTCATATGTAATATGACAGAAATATGAAATCACTAAGGTACGTACTAATATAGCAATCAGATTAGGACAGTGGCTCGCCGTAGCCTATTAAAGGAAATTCAGTCCATGTTCAGATTTTGCAAATCCATCTCTACTGCTCTTCCATCACCAGAGATGAGGACAGGAGTGGCACACACATATTTTCCTGTTCTTTCTATGAATATGTGCCTCTACTTACATTCAGGACATCTTTTCAGAGGACGCACTGTAACTTTCTGGAGTTCTCAAGGGTATAAATGTAATTAGAATCCAATAATAAAAAGTGGATTTTTTTTTCACTCCATCTAATGTTAAAGTCTATTACCAAAGCCCAGGGATGTGGCTCTGTCTTGCAACACATAAGTACTGTGCATAAGACTCTAGTACAATCCCCAGACCCAAAGAAGAGAAACTACTTTTATTTTTTTAAAACAGAGAGGGAGAGAAACAGACTCTAACACATAGCGGTGTATGTGGTGGTCGTGCAGGGTCCTGAATCTGGGTCTTTGGGCATGCCAGGCAAGCGCTCCAACGACTGAACCACCGCTACAGTGGCTCCAAACTACTTTTTACTAAAAGGAAAAGAAAAACAAATCTTCCAGAAACTTGAGAAATCTGAAGACCCTAAGAGAATACAGCTTCCCCAGGAGCTGAGTCAGCTTCTAGAACCTGCAGCAACCACCAAACAGCAAATGAAGGGCTGTGCCCAGGCTCCTCCCAGGCTTCCACCACCATCATCCAGCAACCTCCCGATTATGGTACCCCCCTCATGCTTTCCCCTCCCCAGAGTATTTCAAGGATGATCATAACCTTGAAAGAGCTTCTCCTAATCCCCTACTCTACATAATTTCTTTTTACAATTAAATCACTCATTAATTTATCAAATGCATATATCAAGATCTCAGTGCTATGGATAAGGCATACATTTAGGAAATAATTCACGATCTCCACAGTTACTTTCTTGTGTTGGTCTAGGAGAGAATGGGTGGGTGTAGGAGGGTGGCCAAATAAAAATGAATATAAATGTGTTCATTCTACTTTCCAATTTAAACTACTATGTATTCTATTATAATAAGTAGATATCTTTCTTCTGTGCTAGTTAATAAGCTCTGACTCTATGTAACTGTACTAGAGTGGAAAAAAGATCAAGGTGGAAAATGAATTCACACCTGAATTCATCAACTCTGATCACAATCTGCCTTTTCTTTTGCCTTTCTGTTCTGCCTTGATGTGATTCCTGTGGTTACCAAAGACCTAGGGTTATGAAGTCTCTATCTTTAGTAAATGAGCAAGAAAAAAACTGTCCAAGTCTTTACAAGGGGCTGGTAAGAGCACAGGTTAAATCACTATTTTCCAATGTATTTTCTACTCAAGATCCATACTTTGCCCTGGGCTAAAACATCAACTCCTAACCACAAACTGATGTTGAAGCAGACTTCATATAAAAAGAGACTATCTTTTTTGGCTTGTTTTTTCTGTTGTTATTGTTTTTAGTTCCAAGAACCCATATTTCCTTCAATAATCTTCCCTGAGTAGCCAAACAATCAAAGAAAATTGTTTTATTATTTTGTTTTGTGTACTTGTATGTTTGTTTGTCAGGAGCATGAAGAACAGGTGTTAGGAACAAATTTGCATATTTCCTTAATTAGAAAGGTTTAATAAATAAAGTAAGCCCATAAGTACAGCTGACACTGCTCTGAAATTTCATCCCTGATAGTCCAGGAGGGGTTATTTACCAAAACATAAACCTAAAAAGAGTGCTTGACCAGTTGTTTTAAATCAGTGGGCAACAGATATAGAACCTAGATTTACGTACATTATTTTATTTTTTATTTATAATTGCATATAAAAATGGTATTTTTAGTCTCATTCCACATATGAGAAAAATGGAAATGCATAGATTAGAATCTGCAAGGCACATGGATAGTTGATAGAGCTTGGATTTGAATCCAGCCTTCTTTGAACTTTAAAAGTGAACATATAATGGGCATGGACTGAATGCAGGCTAGGTGTGCCAATGTTCAAATATCTTCAATTTATTTTTAAACACTTTTTGAAAATAGTATATTGCATTTGGGTTTGTTACTATAGCCTGGGGTGATCATAAGCTGTTCCTAAACTCCAGGTGAGGGTATACAAAGCAGGTCTTCCTCATATCTATCAACAACTGGCACTTTAAAATTTAGATTACCAAATGCTATCAATACTGTCAAAACTCGATCAGTACTGTGCATGTTGACCAGTTTATGATGATGTTGGAAGGAATTTCATTAATGTAATTGAAGGTTATCATGATGTGATTTTAGATATATTCCCCAATCTAACTTGAAAATGTCTAACAATGTAGGTAAAGATAATGCTTTAGGTAGTATATTGAATTGTTATGAATATAGTTAAAAACCCAGAAAGATTCTGGCCACCTGATCCATACTGTAGACATAGCAGCATCCTCCCTAAGGAACTATGGATTTAAGGACCTTTTCTATTACACTTATGATCAGACCACCTGAAAGGATGGAGATCTGTGTTTCCTACATGCCAAGGAGCACAAAGAAGGGAATTGTTTATGTATCTGCTTGATTGGAAAGCTTATTTAAGAAATATCCATAAGGATTAGCCTTTTATGCTGTGATCTATGTCCCCTACAAAAATAATAATAAAAATAATATTAATCCTAAGGGTTGTATCTAACCACATGATTTAGGTCCATTTTATAGGATCCATAGAACTAACATTACATCAGAGACCAATGAAATTTCAATTCTTTCAGCTTTTATCATTTAACTGGAGGAGTCCTAATCCTCTTAGGGGTGGAGAGGAGAGGTGTTGAAGGTGTTTGAACGTATACCATTATTTCACCTGTGACCTAGGAGAAAACTGGCAGTGTGAAGATCCTGTTTATAAAAGAAACAATGAAAATAACAGATGTGTTTCATCTGAATTTTGAAAAACATTACCAGAAGAAAAATTATTTTCCTTCAGGAAATGGAAGACCAAAAAATGTCACCAAAACATGTGACATGAAGGTACAGGAATCTCAGGGACAGCATAAACTTCCAGAACTGTTAGTAACTAGCACACCAACAACTGTGACTGTTTTCCACACTCCTCAGACGCCTCCAACAGCACCAACTGGCAGAACTCACACTCCCCACTTCTTTCCAACATCTTCCAGCAGAATCCAGACTCCTCAGGAGCCTGGAGAGTGCTAGAGCTGCCCTGACTCCAGCATCAGTAAGCAGTCTCTTACCCAAGGTAAAAGCTTCCTGTTCCCCCAATATAATGACAGGGATTAACAGAAATTTGGAATCAATTCTCATATATTTATTTAGTTCAACTGCTCATTTTTATTAGGAATTCATTTTGAGATCCTACCCTAAATTTTAATTCTAATTCATATTATGCCCCCCTCCATCTGGATAATCTACGACTCAGTGAACACCTAGTTTTCCTGTTTCATAAGGAATAAAATTACATTTATTCATTTGATTTTATTTTTGTGTTTCAGTTTGCATTTTTGTTTTACCCCCAATCTGCCATGCAAGTGGAACCTTAGTGCAAGTGGAACCTTAGTGTAAAAATAGAGTATAGAAATACTGAAAAAACTAGAATCAATCATTATTCCATTCTTTCATTCCTTTATCACACAAATGACATCATTTTAGAAATTAAGAAAAATAGATACATGGAAAAAATAATGAAAATCTAGCTATCTGAAATTTATCTTCTATTACATGCCACTCATCGGTGCAGTCTTCTCTATTTCTGCCATTATTTCTCCTGTGAATCAGCAGAAAATTGGCAAAATGATGGTCCTGTGTATAAAAGACATGATGAAAATAAAAAATGTATTTCATATGATTTTGGAAAAACACTAAGCAGAAAAAAATCATATTTCCTTCAGGAATTGGAAGACATGATCACCAAAACATGTGATGACACAAGGACAGCATCAACTTCCAGAAACGTCAGAAACTGGCACCAACACAACTGTGATTACTTTACACTCCACAGATGCCTCCAACAATACCATATGGCAGAACCCACATTCGTCCTTCCTTGCCATTATCATCTAGAGAAATCTAGACTCCTCACTTATCTCCAACATCAACCAGCAGGATGCAGATTTCTCAGATGCCTCCAACTTCAGAAGCATCCAGCAAAATTCAGATTCCTCAGGTGCTGCCAGTAAAACTGTCTCCCAGTCTCCAGACTCCTCAGATGCTTCCAATACAACCACCCAACAGAATCCAGGTTCCTTGGGTGCTTCCAACAACACCATCTACCAGTCTCTAGACTCCTCAGATGACTTCAGAACCATTCAGCATCACTTACCGATAATAAAATGTTTCCTGTTCCCTCGGTGTAATGACAGGGCTTAACAGAAACTTGGAAGAGCTTCTCATACTTTCATGTAGTTCTACTGCTCGTTTTTATTGAGTATATTTTGAGATCCTACCGCAAATTTGAATTTTAATTCATATAATGCTTCATTCCATCAGGATACTCTATGACTTTTAGAACACCTAGTCTTCCCTGTTCCATAAGGAGTAAAATAACATTTGTTTACTTGATTTTACTTTTTTTAAAAACAACTTTAGTTTTTCACATGGCCTTAATTGCTCCAACACTCAGTTGTGTACGTGGTGCTGGGGTTCGAACCTGGGTCCTCGTGCTTGCCAGGCAAGCGTCGAAACCGCTGAACCACCACTCCAGCCCAACTTGATTTTACTTTTCTGTTTTGGTTTGCATTTTTATTTTTCCCTCAATGCAACATGCAAGTGGTACCTTAGGGTAAAATAGAGTGTAGAAATACAGACCCAAAGAGAATCTATCACCAATTGCTTCTCTTTCATTTTTTATTACACAAATGACATCATCTTAGAAAATTTGGGAAAAATACATACATGGAAAAATAATAAAAAGTTACTTATCTGGAATTTCTCCTCTATCCAAACATGTCAAACTTCACTGTATAGTCTTCTCTGTTTTATGTACATAAAGTAATTTTTTTCTCTCAAAAAGGATCATATTACATGTATCCTTATAGAATCCAGGCTCTCTAAACTTCATTTAACATACCTTGAAGTGCATTTCAGTCAGTCAATGTAGACTTATTATTATTATATGTGAAAAAGTTGCATAATTATTCCATGCATTATAAAATTTTTTTTCATATCATTTGGACTTATTTTCAGTTTTCCCTATACATGCAATAAGTATAGCATGTGTCCTTCCAGTCTTTTTTCTTCACCTGCAGATAGTTATATGTTTTTTTCTAAAGTCCTATACAGTGTCACATGTTAGTGTAACCATCATGAGGTTATTTGTTACTGCTTGAGTAACAAATGTTACTCAAATGAATGTATTTCTCATGTTGGAAAGCATTTGATAGAATTGATGAGTTAAACCTCATCCCCACAGGATATGATATATAGAACTTTCTAGTTCACAACTCAGCACTGCTGGTCTATGAAGGTAGCTGGTCCTTCTCCATCTGCTTCTTCCTAGAATTCCCATGGTTGCCTCCATACTTAGATCAGCAGACGCCCCTTCAACTCAACATGCTTTCCTGAATCTCAGAAATAATGCAGGGACTATGGAGACATGTGGTCAAAGAAAAGTTCCTTCATGCCTAACTTTTCCAATTCCATGATTCTCCTCAATGTATACTATTATTCAAAATGAAGAGCCTCAGCCTGGACCTGTTCAGACTAGGAAAGTTCTAGGGGTTCTTCCAGTATCTCCCTTACCAAGCCTTTTGCAATACAACACTGCTTTGTTGGAAAGGGCTCTGGGAATTGAGTCTTTAAAATGTCCCAACAGCCACTTGCAGAAAGTTGAAATTAGACCCATATCTTTCTTCTTGCACCAGAATCAAATCAAAATGGATCAAGGAGCTAGGAATTAAACCAGCTACCTTGCAACTGATAGAAAACAAAGTAGGTCCAACACTTCAGCATTTGGGAGTAGGCAAAAGCTTTCTCAACAGGTCTCCAAAAGTGAAGGAAGTAAAGTAAAAAATCAGTGACTGGGATGCCATAAAGCTAAAAAGCTTTTGTACTGCCAAGGAAATAATCATAAGAGTCAAGAGGTTTCCTACGGAAATGGAGAGTATCATGGGCTATGATTCCTCTGACAGGGGTCTCATATCCAGAATCTACAAAATCCTCAAAAATCTCAACTACAAAAACCACTAACAGCCCAATTGATAAATGGGCCAAAGAGCTAAATAGAAACTTCTCACCAGAGGACATTGATCAAGCCAATGAATACATGAGAAAGTGCTCTAAATCTCTAGTAATCAAAGAAATGCAAATGAAAACCACATTAAGATATCACCTTACACCAGTCAGAATGGCAAAGACGAAGAAAATAAACAATAATAGATGCTGGAGGGGCTGTGGAGAGATAGGCACACTAACACACTGTTGGTGGAGCTGCAGACTGGTACAGCCCCTCTGGAAAGCAGTGTGGAGAATCCTCAAAAAACTAGGGATGAGCCCACCATACGACTCTGCTATTCCACTCCTGGCTATTTTTCCAGGGGATTTCGAATCAACTCATTATAGTGACACAGCAATACCTATGTTCATAGCAGCTCATTTTACTATTGCTAGACTATGGAAACAACCCAGATGTCCCTCACTGGATGAATGGATCCAAAAACTGTGGTACATATATACCATGGAATTTTACGCAGCAATTAGAAACAATGATATTGCAGCCTTTGAAGGTAAATGGATGGCTATGGAAGAAATTATACTGAGTAAAATCAGCTTAACCCAGAGAACCAAGGGTCGAATGTCTCCACTCACCTGTGGAGGTTGGAACTAGACCCTGACCATTCAGAAAGGTGGTCTATTATCATGTGTTAAATTCAGATAAGGTGTAATGTTATACAGCCTAATACATTTTTAGAGATATTGTGGGTATGGGAAGGGAGGGATATGGGTGGGAAATTGGGGGGGGCACTCCTGGGGGTAAATCTAATATCCAGAAATTATACACATTTTATATTATTTTGTTAAAAATTTGTATGGTTGTTCAAAAATAAAAATTAAAAAAAATAAATAAAATGTCCCAACTACAAGAATCAGTACCTGTTGAAATTACTAAGTCTTCTCATTTCTTCCACTACCAAAATTATACAATTTTCACGATTGTTGTCTAAATTTTCCATAGCTCTGCCCAATTAATGTTTCTTTGAAGAGCAACACTGAGGAAATTCTTGACCATCAACCCTGAACCTGAAAGGGCTCTCACTAGACATTGACCCTATGTTCTCTATCTTAACAGTGCCTGTGTTTTTGCTATGTGCTTTCTAAGTAGAATCCAGGATTGACAACCATACCTAAAGAAGCTTCCAAAGAATGCAGTCACCAGAGGGGCCCCAAACAATTGATGGTGTTGAAAGCAACAGAACCATTCATTTATGAGTTCAAAATTGTGAGAAAAAGATGTTTCATGCTACAGTGGCTACTGAGAGCAAATTCTTCTGTGTGAAGATTTTTGATATACACTTGAAGGACAAATTAATCCCAAGGAAGCTCAATACTGTTACAGATTATATTGGCCACAGTGGTTTTCTGGAGATATACAGTGCTTCAAGTGTGTCTGATGTAAGCTCTGACACAACGATAGAGATCTCAAACAGACTGATTGAAATTATCAATGCAATTCCTAAAATCAAGTATTTTTGCTCACAAAGTACAGTAAGATACATGGATGGATGGGGTGTTCACAGTGCATAACGTAAGTCATTACTGGTTTTTAAAGCCTTAACTTACCAAGTGGAGTTGGATCAAATTTCTGAACCCAGAAAATCAAGGTCTCACTGATCAGCAATAGGTAAGTAGAGACTTCCCACTTCAGAGTATGGGATAGTTAGTCTCAGGACTTTTCTATTCCAAGATATCACTGAGGAAGTTCTTAAGAAAGAGTTTCATCAGGACTCTTTAGCATTTTAACAGCTGTCATGTCATATTAATATCTACCCTGGTCCACAACAGTATCTAGTTCATATCAACATATATATCCTTGGGATTTTGCTTGAATTGTCCCCTACTGTACCACTGATAACTAACTTAATTATAAGTAGTTGACCTCCCAAGTCTGGATCTGCTTGTGACAACCAAAATAAGAAATCAAGTAGATTAATATGCCTGAGGATTTAGTTCTAACAGTGAGAACAGATTCTGACCAGCTAGACACTAAAATGCTCTCACCTTTTCCCTTTCTTTACTTTTCATCAAGAGTTCAGCAACTGGCTTCTGCATTAAATCATAAGAGAAGCATAGAGGTTGATAGACTAGACTTTAATCTTCCAATTCAAAAGAAATAAGGAAAGCAAATAAACTTGGTGTATTCTTAATATGGACCTTTACTCCCACCACACCATGTAAATACAATGCTTAGCTGACTTACCTGCTTGTTGGAAAAGTTTCACTCTACTGTATGTGTCTTTAAGGATGGTGTATCATTTGTTGTTATTGTTGTCTTGTTGATTTTGATGTTTTTATTTGTTTGTCTTTTTGGTATGGGGATTGATCTAGGTTTGCTCAACCACCTATCTTTCTGTCTATTTATTTAGACAGGATCTGACTAAATTGACCAGTCTGGTCTTGACATTGCAATCCTCTGGCCTCAGCCTCCAGAGTTGCTGGGATTAGAGGCAGGCACAAGTACATTCAGATGAGGCTGGCTTTTTCTTTTAGCTGTGCTCTTTCCTGTACATTATGTTTAAACAAACATACATATATACATATATATATAATATATATTCATATATATATATTATATACTGGCTGTAGAATTAATGAATACAGAGATATATTTCAAAAACAATAGGACTAAATGATTTTAATATTTGGAGTGGAGCAAATTAATGGAGAAGATACAAAAAAAATTGTATATTGACATATCATGAAGAAAAAATCATGTATTGAAAAACAGAATTTATAGAATGAGGATTTGTAATAGTCTTTCTCAGACTCCCAGTGAGCCACGAATGGCCTTTTCATTTTCTTGTGGATTTGTCAAGGAAACCTATTAAGGTAATCAGATTTCCCTCTATTCAGCAACTGTGCCAATGTAGAAATAATAAAACTTAGGAAGATAATAAAGTTTTCCAGAAAAAAAATTGAACAGATAAAGACCTTAACAAAGGAGTCTGAGAGAAGATTGGTTGAAAAATCTTAAGCTATTTGATACCTGTAGTTCAGAACCTACAACTCTGTCTAACTTGTTGGAGTCAAACATTTCCATTTGTACCCTGCATTTTCATAGATGTGAGAATTCCTGATACATTTCTCGGAAGATGAGTAGTAATTATCTTTTGCAGAAAACTGTGAGGAATGAATGCACGTATTATGAAATACAAGATAACACAGAGAAGATAGAAGTTGCGGTGTTCAGACGGCTGACCTATACCAACTGTGAGGAAGGTGATAAACTTCAACTCTTCTGTTTTGAATTGGCCTTCAGTGGAGATAAGTGCTAGCTGAGATCTGTATTCCACAGTTACATGAAGGTGGGTATTCTATCAGACTATTATTCTTCCAAAGTGGTAATATTTTTTCTAATGTACTTTAACAAAACTAAATAGCTGCTGTTACACGCAGAATTTAACAGGTAGAAAGAAAACTAAGCCTTCCCCATTAGTGCATATAAACTTTCTACCATTTTAAAACTAAATATATTTTAATCATAGTGAAAATGTAAATTCAGAGGGACTTTCAAAAGTTTACCCTACATTAAATAATGAACTATAGAAATTATAGGAAAATAATTTAATAAAACATTTGTGTTTAAGAGCAGATTTGTTTCAAATTCTGTGATTTTCTAATTGACTAAAGATTTCACACACTAGGAACACCTGAGCCATCACCTATAAAATGGGAGAAATATTTTCAACCACAAATGGTCATCAATAGAGTTCATAACAGACCTCAGTTACCAAGGATGCCCTGGGCAAATCAGAACACAGTGCCTTTAGATAAATGGTGCAAAGAGACCTGTTCTTTGTCACACTGTTGTCACACATTCTCAACAGCCTGTTGCTGGAGTGCAAACACATCAATTACAAAGCCTCACCTGTTCAGACACACAGAAATGAGCCTGCTCTGAAATCTCTCTGGTTCTGAGGAACATCAATCAAGCATTGCAAAGCTTCCCTCAACAGCAGGTGGACCAGGCCCAGTGACAATCTTCCACTCTGCTCTTTCCATTGGATACACCACCTCCTTCCCCTCTTCTATTGTTTCCTGACACCCCTGTTCTACCTGTGTTCATCCTGGGTAAGAGTGAATAGCTGACTTCCTATTCCCAAGCAAGTACGAAAAGGGGACTCTAAAGACAGGAATCGGTTAAAGGACATATGTAGGACTGAGAAAAGAGATGTTATCTTTGGAAAGAATACAGCTTTAGTAAATGAAGAAATCCGTGACCAGCTGCGTCTCAACTTGTCACTTTCTTCAAGATCACCAAGACTAGGAAAATCAAGACAAAAACTCAATCCTGATTCAAATAATGAACCTTCATAAGAATCCTCCTGGATGCCTGGATGCCATTGAAAATGATGTTCATGGAGATAAGATATGAGCACAGAAAAAAAATAATATATATATATATACATATATATATATACACATATACATATATATATATTTGAAATGTAATACATATAAAAACATTTTTGGACTGGTCCTGTATTTCAGTAAAACAGTGTTCAGTGCTTGCCTAGTAAGCAGAAGGACCTGGGTTCAATTCCCAATGCCACAAACATAAATAAATAAAAATTAAACAAAAACAAAAGTAGCAATTAATTCTAGGAAATAGGAATTAGAAGTGCCTTCTACTTGCTACTATTGTATTTTCTAAATTCTGTATTTTGCATCTATAACCTCTATAATTTTTAAAAAATTAATATATTTTCTAAAGTAGTGCTTCCCCAAGAGTCTTTTATTAACCTACTAGTGAGTTGCTTAAAAGCAAATTATTTTCTTTCTTTTTGTATTGCAACATAGTCTTACATAGTAAAGGGATTTGTTGTTCCACATTCATTACATTCCGCATACTGATGATGTAACTTGAACCCAATCCTTACCCAGGTTCTCCCCTCCTTACACTCCCTGGTTTCCTACCTCCACTGCATTTACGCCATCACAGATATTAATATATATATACATATATAAATTTTATTATTTTCTATTTTAAATGCCTGCATGAGTATCATTTAGCTTCTCAGGGGAGTAAAATATTACATAGAGTATTTATAGCTCCTCTATTCCAGATGAAATAATAAATAAAATCAGCTCTCAACAACAACAAAAAAAGCACATAGTTTGTGGCCTACATATCACTGTGGGAAACAGAGGCTTTAAGAAATCTTTGGATTTGGATTTTTATTTTGATTGAGATCTTTAAGGACTGGGCCCAGCACAATTGAATACAATATGCCCTGCTTTAAAAAAAAAAAAAAAGAGGGAGGGGTCACAATCCAGCCTGGGCCACAATTGCAAAGCCCTGTGTGTCCTGGGAGGGTTTGCTACAGTTCAGAAGAGGGCATATGTATTCAGCATCTGTCCCCTGGAGAGGACATATTGTATTCTTTATATGCCAAATCCATGTAGACAGTGGAGGTGTCTTCTGGCAATTTGCATGAGCACACTAGTATGCTAAAAGAATTCCAAGCCCTGTCTGGCATATTTGCTGTATCTGAAATATCTAGTTCCATTCATTTCCTCAAGCACCAACAGTCACTCCTCAGTAGCTCTCCCACACAGTTCCTCCTTCTCATATTCCATGTGTGTGGATCCATCAGAAATTTGTCCTTAAAAGATCTGCTTTAGGCAAACTCTGAAGATGACTGATGTTCTTTAGAGAAGAATAGCAGAAACCAGATATCTGGAAAGAAAATCATATTTTTTTTTAAAGAGAGAGGGACAGTGAGAGAGAGAGAGAGAGAGAGAGAAAGAGAATCAATTTTTGCTTTAGTTTTTCACATGGCTTTCTTTACTCCGAGACTTCCTTGTGTACGTGGTGCTGGGGTTTGAACTTGCGTACTCGAGCTTGCTGGGTAAGCACCGTAACTGCTGAGACACCACTCCAGCCCCCATTGATCACATATTGGTACCTGGTATTTGGTGATTATTTTGTGTCACTTAATCTTCATATTAGCCCTAAAAGGTGGATAGTTTTCTCCAGCTTACTCTTTATGATTGTGGCAGAGAAATGTCAGGCAAATCACTTTCCTGATTGCACTTAGGTGGGAAATTAGAGAGCTTGATTAAGAATCCAGGCTGCTGTTCCTGTATGGGGGAAACTTGATAGGGAAGGAGTCTGGAGCCAAGGTGGAAACTGGGGCAGCATGGGAAAGTTCCCTACAATAGAGGTCCAAGGCTATTAAGCCCAATTTGTCTAAGGAAAAGAGGAATTAAAGTTCTCCCGTTAGGCTCTGGGGCCCAGTGCCCAAGGAACAACATTGTATTGTTTCACTGCAGACTGCCTCCTTTCTGATTATGTTTCTTTACTTTATAGCTGACTTAGATGCTAATTAAGCATTTTCTTGTCTAATGCAACTCTAATTATATATTTACCCTTATATATGCACCCTCATTTTTATACACATATATGCAGTTAAATAGCTGTGTATGTGCTTACATGGGTATCATTTATTTAAGATTACTTTTGTCATTTTGGGAAAACAGATTCTGAAGGAACTTCAGACATTACAGAATCTAGTTTCCTCATTTACAATAAGAAAACTCAAGTTCACAGAGATTTAATGAACTGTTGAGATCATTTACTCTGCTAATCAAGAACAAGGTTCAGGGACTGGAGCAGTGGCTCAGTGGTTAAGGTGCTTGCCTGGCATTCCCAAGTACACGGGTTCAAATCCCAGCAGCCCACATACACAACAAAGTGTCAGAGCAACAAAAGCCATGTGAAGAACTCAATAAAATTGATTCTCTCTCTCTCACTGTCCTTCTCTCTTATTTAAAAAAAAAAAAAAACAAGGTTCATCTTGGCATGGTCCAACTGCTAAAACTTACTCTAAATTCAAACTTGACATATGAACACTAAGGAAAAAGATGGTTTCATACATAAACTTTGTATTCTGAGTGGTCCTAATAATTTATGGAAGCTATGATTGATTATTCTTTTTAAGAGAGAATTAATTTTTTTCATCTAGTTTTTGTTTTTCCATCACTTAGTAGTATATGCGGTGTCAGGGATTGAACCTGGGAACTTGAGTATGCCAGGAAAGTGCTGTACTGCTGAGCCACCCCCAAGCCCTCTGACTATTTTTCGTCTGCAGATGATGGTGTTTAAGAGTCAAAACTGAGTCAGAGGTCTTTCCCAGAGTCCCTGGGATGATTTACGCCACACAGCTTTTTTTTTTTTTTTTTTTTAAGAGAGAAGCAATTTTTTTTAGTTTTTCATGTGGCTTTTGTTACTCCAAGTCTTCGTTGCGTATGTGTGGTGCTGGGGTTTGAACTCACGTACTCGTGCATGCCGGGCAAGCGCTGTAATCACTGAGCCACCACTCAGACACCCACCATGCAGATTTTTGAAGTTGTAGGAACACTGTGTATCGAAATGAAATAAACAGGAACATCACATTCTACATTTCTTTGTTTTGTTTTCATTTAAATAGCTTCATCTTCTAATTCCACCATCCCACTGTGCCATACAATACCACATATCAGAGCTCCACATTGGGATCAAAATAAAGAAGCCAGAGATGCTACCAGATTTTAGTGTGGGAGCCAAAAGGTCAGAATATCTCCTGATGAAGCTAATCTGCCACCATAGACATCTTACAGAGTAGGTCTTTCCAAGTGGTTTTAAAGTATGTAAGAAGACCTCTGGAGTATCCAAATATAACAGTGATTAGAAGGGGCACACCCAACATTTTATTCCTTTGTTAAAATGGGGCTAATAACAGAATTAACATAATAGTTATGGCTGGCATGGTCATTAAGTGAGACGTTCTATATAAATTACTTTGCAATTAGCTGCCATCTAAAATATACTTAAGAAAGCCATTGCAATTAGTTTGTAACTTGCATTTATTTTACAATTGTCTAGAAAATCTTTTTGCATCAAATCATGCAACTCTAAATCATACTTCTAAACTATTTTAATAAATTTATCATGACTTATTTAAGAATTGTTCATCACTCCAGTTGTTTTGAATAATTCCTAATCTTAAGCAATGGTCAAGGGCTATAGGTCCAATTGTACCATACTTTTCTAGCTTGGGCCAAACCTGGGTGTCCTTCCCCAGCACCAAATAAAGAAAAAAAGTATTATTTAATGCCCCCAAACCAACTGCTTAGATCTATAAGAGAAAGTCTACACCAAACAATAGGAACATAATTGCAAATGTATTAAATGAAGTGCCAGTTAATACTCCTGTGGACACTGTTTTTAATAGTCATATATCATTGACATATGCACAACCTGAGAACAAGAAATATTCATTGTTTTAAAACCCTGATCTAGTTTTTATGGGTCCTTTTAAAAAGTTTCATCTTATTGTTATTAGGCAATGATAACTTATTTAAGAGAAATTTTAAACAATGCAATCAAATTAATATTTTAAAATCCACAATTCTATCTTCCAACTTGATGTTTATTATGATATAAAATACGTACAGAAAAATTAACTGTAATTAATGGAAATTCTTGTGAGTTTTTGTAAATGCATGTAGTCATTCTACTTAACTTTTCCTCCAACTTCAAACTCCAGACAACCTCTGACCTCACCTTTACTTACATTTATTCCTTTTTCAGAATATCATAAAATGGAATGCAAAAGTGTATGAAATTTTGAATCTGACTTCTTTCACGTAATAAAGTACATTTAACATTTACTCCATGGAGATGTATTCAGCAGCAATTTACTCATTTTTACTGCTGAATACAATTCAGTGATATGGACCAAGAGTAGTACTTTTATCCATTCCCTAGGTGAGGGTCAATGGTCTGTTTAAAGCTTTGCATAATTCCAAATAAAACTTTCATAAATATTCACATGCAGATTTTTTAAAAATTTTATTAATTCTTTTTAAATGTACATGAAAATAGAATATACAATGTCATAATTATAAAAGCATGGAGTGTAACTTGTTCTAATTTAGTCTCCAACATTACCTCTTCTCCTCCCTGCTCCCTCACCAGTCTTTTAGACATACATGATAATCGAATAAAAAAATGAAAGGAAATGGAGGGAGAAGGGAGGAGACAGGGAAATTTCACGGAATGAATAGAACTTAACTTTCCTATGATCATATATGAACACACCATAGTGAATCTCATCAATATGCACAACACATGCATATTTTTATATGAACATACACAATCATTTCAGGTGTGAATAAAAATTGAAAGTGAGATTGTTGGGTCCTACAGTAAGTACATGCTGAAGTTTCTAAGAAATTGCCAAACTGTTCTCTAAAGTGCCTATATCATTTTCCATTTCTTCCAGCAATAAGTGAGAGTTTCAGATCTTTTTCATCCTCCTCAGAGCTTAGAACTGTTGACACATGTTAACTTTTGTAAACTTCTTTTGAAAAGTGGTTATACCATTTGAAATCCCCATCAGATGGTATGACAATCCCAGTACCACTATATCCTTCTTGGCACTTGCTATGATCAATGTAATTTTAATCATTCTTAAGTGTATAAGGGCATTATATTGTACTTTTAATTTTTCTTTTTCTTTTTAGAGAGAGAGAGAGAGAAAGAGAGAGAGAATTAATTTTATTTAGCCTTTTATGTGGTTTTCATTGCTCTCAGATATTGCTGTGTACTTGGGGCTGGAGTATGAACTTGCATACTCGCACATGCCAGGCAAGTGCTGCAACCACTGAACCACCGCTCCAGCCCCTAATTTGTATTTTTCTAAAGATGAAGTATATATCAAGCCTCTTTTTATGTGTTTGCCATCCATGTATCATTTCTTGCCCATTAAAAAAATGTAACAGTTTGTTCTCATATTCTTGAATTTTGGGAGTTCTTTATAAATTCTGCATGCAAAGTCTTGAGCAGCTATGTGACTAGCAAATATTTAGGCCTAATTTATGGCTTGCCCTTGGGTGTTTTGAATGGAATTTTTTTGAAGAGTAACTCTTCATTTTGATAAAGTTCAAAATGTTAAAAACAGACCTTAAGTCGATTGGGCTTTCGATGTCACATATAAAAAAAATTCTTTGTTTAAATCTGTCAAAGAGATTTTTGTCTTGTGTTTCTCCTAAAAGTTTATAGTTTCAGATTCTGTTATTAGTTATTTTTGTATTAAAAGTGAGGTATGGATCAAATTCGTCATTTTTTAAGCTGTATAACAAATTGTTCTGGTATTATTTGGAGAAAAATTATCACCTCTCCACTGCTTTGTTTTTGTACCTTTGTAGGAAATTCAACAGATGGTATATGTGAGGGACTCTTTTGCTTTCCATTATTCTATATGCCTATCCCTCCTCTGATATCACAGGGTCATTTCTTTACTTAAATCTCTTAAAATATTTTAAGTCATGATTTAGATTTATAATATTCATCTTTAATAATGCAGAGTCCAATTTCAAGCATGATATTGCATCACGTTATATAACAACCTTGTAACAGTATACTGCTAATTCTTCCCTCTAGTATTCTGTGCTATTATTGCCCTATGTAGTACTTTTAGGCATTCTATATGCACACACTACATTGCTAGCTTTTTTGTGTGTTTGTTTTGTTTTTTTTGCTTGAGCTCAAGAATTAGCAAACTATGACCCATGGTCCAAATCTGACTCATTTCCTGTTTTGGAATAGCCAACAAGCTAAAAATGTATTTTTACATTTTAAATGTGTGGAAATGACCAAAAGGATAATATTGTGGGACATATGAAAATTCGAGAAAGTGCAAACATCAGTGTCTACAAATAAAGTTTATTGGAATACAGACATGCTGATTTATTTATACATTATCTGTGGCTTTTGTAGCTAGTGCAGACCTCAGAAGCTGTAGCAGAGACCTTATGACCTGCATAGCTTAATATATACATAAATAGGAAAGGTCAAGCTCTGATTTTTGAACATCAATCGTCTTTTATGGCACTTAAAAAATAAGTGAATTCTTATATTAACTTCATTTATACCATTTTCAGTATACTTCTGTATAGATTCATGTTTCTGTGTGACATTATGTTCATCTGCCTAAAACACTAAATGTTTGTTTTAATTCAGTTTCACTAAAATTAAGTGATATATTTTTGCCTGAAAATCCATCCACTTCTCTTTGCATGATTTAATACATTTACTATGATTAGAATTGCAGTTTGATGGAACCTTAAGAATTGCAGTTTGACAGAACCTTAAGGATGTTGATCCATAGTCTACTGGCTTACATAGTTTCAGACGAGAAGTCTGCTATAATTTACACGTTTGTATGTGTATATATGTGTCACTTTCACAAGCCACCTTCAAGATTTTTGCTTCAGCCAGGTATGGTGGTGCATACCTGTAATCCCAGTGGTTTGGAAGGCTGAGGCAGGAGGATCACAAGTTCAAAGTTATACTCAACAATTTAACAAGGCCCTAAGCAGTTTAGAAAGACCCTGTCTCAAAATACAAAATAAAAGGGGCTAGGGATATGGCTTAGTGGTTCAGTGTCCCTGAGTTCTATTCCTGGTACAGAAAGAAAGAGAGAGAGAGAGAGAAAGGATGTTTGCATTATTTTTGTCTTTTATAAGTTCCAATATGATGTATGCATAGTATACATAACACTGATTTATTATTACTATTACATATAATTATTTTGTCATCATTACTATATTATGCTTCTTATTCTCTAATATTCTTGGATCTGTGTTGATTTTGGTATCTGTTATTAGTTTTGAACTACATTTGAGTTTCATCTCTTTTCAAACATCCCTTATGAGTTGTTTTCTCTCTGTTCTCTTTCTGGGTCTGCAAATTCAGATGTATTAACTTGTGTGATGTTAATCCATGTCACTTGGTTATTATGATAATTTTTCAAATTTTCAATTTTTTATTTTTCTGTTCTAATTTGAATAATTTTTATTGACCTATATTTGGTTCATCAATTCTCTGTTATGTCAAGTCCACCGATGGAGGCATTCTGCATCTCTGTAACTGTATTTTTTCTTTTCCATTTCCAGCATTTTCTTTTTTTTTAAAGAGAGAGAGAAAGAGAGAGAGAGGGTGGAAGAGACAGAAAGACAGAATCAACATTTTTTAATTTTTCATATGGTTTCTATTGCTCCAACACTTAGTTGCATATGTGGTGCTGGGGTTTGAACCCATTCCATGCACATGCCAAGCAAGTGTGATACCACTGAGCCACCGCTCCAGCCCTCCATTTCCAGCATTTTCATCTCATTCTTTCACATAGCTTCTGAAACTATCCATCTGATGATGCCTGTTGTCCATGTATTTTAAATATTCCAATAGTTCCAATGTATCTACTTCATATATGGATTTTGCTTTGCTATGACTTTGCCATGGATGCTGAGTAAACGTATTTGGGAATGGGGCCATCTTTGTGATTGTAGTTGTTTACACCCTACATAGATAAAATTCTTCTAGTTCTGTTTCAGTGTCTCACTATCTCCCTCAGCATCAGCTCCATGTCTTCCCTTTACACCCAAACTAAGGAAATTGCTCTCTTCATGCCCTTAACAATCTTCTAGTAGTTTATTCTTGTTATCTGTTACCTGATAGTTGGTTAACCTAGTGGTTGTTACCTGATAGTTGGTTAACCTAGTGGTAAACAGAGTGCTGTGGGTAGTGATGGGGTTCGCTCTATTGTCATGTTCAGCCTCTGTCATTGGCAGGCACTGTGCTGCTGAATCTTGGTTAGGATTTCCACCTCTAATAATTGCCTACCTCCAGATAGTGGAGACCCTTAATATTCTGCACCTAGAACCTATTTTCCCCCCTCTTATTTGGAAGAACAACCTTTTCTTCCATCTTGTTCAGAGTCTTTAATGTATGCTCTAAAAATGGCAGACTTTGCTTATTTTCCCCCAGAGATATTGTTGTTCTGTGTGAAAGGATCCAGTCAAGGCTTCATGTCTTTCCGGCAATGACTTTTCTTTCCCTTCTCCAGGACTGTCCCTAGTCTTTCTCGTGACCATCTAGTGAGATACACAAAGTTCCTGAAAGTGGATAGAAATTCTCATAATTATAGTTCCCAGGAGTTCTAGACTTTCATGCCAGTCCAAGACCAACCATGAGGAATTAAATACAAATTTTAGCTAAATTCTTCTAATTGGAATGGTATCTTGTGACTGCCCTCTGCCCTAGGTTTGAAGAATTCTTCCACCTGCTGTCTCCTTGGAAATACCTGTCTTTCCTTAGATTTTTTTTTTAATATAGATGCCAGCTCTGCTACCTAAACTCTCTCAGGATCAGAAACACTTGTGATGTCACACTTATTTTTGCTATTGTTGTGAAAGTGGGAACAATATATTCCACAACTTTCCACATATTAAGTGGCAGCAGAGTCTCATTTAGTAATTATTTAATTGTATTTCTAAAATTATACAAAGCTGACAGTCTTTCCATGTTTATGATATGTTCATATTTGTAACTTGAATAATTTACACATTTAGTTCATATCATATGTATTTAGTTCATATTATTTTATACAATTACATATAATGAAAAATTCTCATTAATAATTGTATTAATTCAACAGATGTTTATTGGCTGAGAGCTAGATATGTATACACAGCAGAATACTATCTCTGCCCCAAAACAATCCAGAACTTTAACTAATTAGAAGTTTAACTTTTATTGTGATGATATGTTGATATTTGGAATTATCAAATAATGGTCTTATCCAGGTAAATCACAATCTTCTCAAAGATATGTGTCAGGGATTCTTCAATTAAATGTTGCTTAGTGCTATGGAACCAACCAAGGTTCCTTTCAACAGATAACTGGATTAAAAAAAAGTATAGTATTATATACACAATGCAGTATTGCTCAACCACAAGGAAGAGTGTTTTACGCCATTTGCTGGCAAAAGGATAGAACTTGAGGCTATCATGCTAAGTGACATAAACCAGTCTCAAAAAGCCAAAGTTCATATGTTCTCTTGGAAACTAAGCCAAAATAAGGAAAAATCAGAGAAATAGACAAAGGGGAAGGAAACCAAGGAAAGAGATATAAGGTAGGTAATGTTCAAGGAACGAATCAGACATAACTTTCTTGTGTTCATATATGAATATACCATGCTGAATTTCATGAACATGAACATCAACAAGACTCTAACTTAATAAAAATATAGTAAATAACAAAGATCAGTAGAGTACAGAAAAGAGAATGAGCAGGGAATACTGGGGGCTGAATTAGAACAAGTTGCACTCCATGCTTTTACAATTATGTCATTGTATATTCTATTGTCATACACATCTGAAAAGAACCAATTAAAAAAAATATGCAGTGGCACACACCCATAATCCCAGAGACTCTGGAGGCTGAGACAGTAGGCTCACAAGTTCAAAGTCAGCCTGAGCAAGACCCTATCTCAAAATTAAAAATAAATGAATTTTTATTCATTTTGTCCTCAGGATATGGCTCAGTGGTTAAGCACCCCTCAGTTCAATACCTTATATTAAAAATAAAATCAAAGATACCCCACTAGTATATATAATTTTTATGCTTTTATCAATTTTAAAAATTAAGATATTTTAGAAGTGAAAAAATATGTTACTTAAACAATTTGACTTCAATTATTCCGTTGTATTTCTTTTTTTTGAAATTATTTGGATTTAATAACCTGGATGGGGAAAATTAAAAATACTGAGATGTAGTTTATTATTTACTCCTCTTCTGTTCTCAGTGACTATTTCCTTCTAAAATGTATCTTTCCTCTTGTGTTATTTTCTTCCCTCCCTATTACATTATTCACTCTTGGTCCACTCTCCTTAAGTATGTGAAGTATGTGTGTTTTGATATGTACACTTCTACTCAACAAGGGGATACACGCAGATTTCTCAAGTCTCCACCCTCATTTTTACAAAGAGAGATGACATTTAGTGCAAATAATACCCAGTAAAAGAGTCTATGAGTAAGGACCAAGGACAAGAAATTGTCCACAATCAAATCTAGACCAAAATAGATCTAATGGGGAGATTCAAGATGGTGGGCTAGATTAAGGCTGCATCCCTGCTTGCTCCATGACTTGGATTCATACAGCAGAAGTATGGTGAGTGAAAGAAAGATCTCACTAAAACTTAATATTGGACAATCAGAGTATCTTAGACAAAGTGGAAAGACTATAATGGAGCCAAGTTGGTCAGAGCATCAGCAGTAGCAGCACTGGCTTGACACAGAGGGATGAAGAGAGCAGAGAAGCACAAAGGACAGATTTAGCACAGAGAATCCCAAGTTCAGCAAGGCAGCTCACCCTGAGCTGATCGAGACTACACTGATGCATGAAAAGCACTCCGTGGTTCCCAGTTGGCCACAGAGACCAACAGCCATCTTGAGGCAGCCACACTTCAGCTGCTGCTGTGGAGCAAGGAGATCTGGGCAAGTGACTGTAAGGTCCTGTCAAGCACCTGCCATGTGTACTTAGCAGAATGAGAGTGAAACAGGAACAGATAATGTTTTACCCAGGGAAATTCAAGTTGAAAAAAAATGAAGAGGAGCCCAACTTACTTCCCCCTTTGAGTTTGGTGGCTCACACAACCAGCTGAAGCAGATCAGGAGTCTGAACAAGCGAGTGTAAGTTCTCTCGGAGACTAAACCTTGGAAGTCTGGAAAGACTGTTCGTGGGCAGCAGACGGAGTAAATTTTTGTCTCTCATGTCCCATGAGTGGAATCCCAAGGAGATTCCTGTGATCCAGACTTCCAGCAGCCAGGCCCTTTGGGTATATTGATCTAATTTATCCAGTACAGTCACCACCCAGAAAATCCCCTGAGGCCTGATTAGACCCCCACTCCATGCAGTAGAATTCAATTCATAGAACTCTGCAACAGCCAATCTGGTACATGTAGACAAAGCTCCAGCTGACAGTGTTTCTTATCTCATCCTACCTCACCATGGCAAAAAGGGAAGTTGAGACTTTTTAACTCAAACTGGCAGTTTGATAAGCAACACAAAAAGAGGAAGGATGTTGAAACCCTCAGCCCTTGCTCTTATGCTCAATACAGATCCCATGAAGAAGAAAATAAAGGCAGTTTGAATAGAGTTACCATCTACTCTCATTAAAAATTTTGACCACCTCAGTGGAAAAAGTTCCTCAATGTTTCATTAAAAATCTTTTTTTTTTAATTTTTCCATTTCTTTCGTTTTATTGTTTGTTTTTCCTGTGGTTCATGGACATATATACATATACAAATTTCTTCTTTTTGAAATTTAAAACTTTGCTGGCTTAAGAGCTAATTCAAAAATTCAAAATTGCTGAATAATACCTAAATCAAATTGTAATACTATCTCTCCAAAGTGCAAAGAGAAGAAAAATTGAGGTTAATTGAGCAGTGCAACAATAATAGAAAAAACTCTCTTTTGTAAGTAATATAGGTCCCATCCAGTAAGGAGAATAAAAATGAAAGAGAAAAATTTTCTAAAAACAATGCTAAAAATTATATGTGTTTAAAACCATTGCCTTACAATAGAAAGGGAATCAACCAAATCTAAGCAATCAAAATGCAAAAACAAAACAACAAAAACAAAAAGAAATATTGGCATCAAAGGCAAACTACTGAAAACAAAGATATAGGGAAAATATTTAGAGAGGCCATAGAGGGATACTGGTGGAATATTAGACTCAGTAAACTTCTCAAGGATGAAACCTTATAGAGTATGCTTTATGACCAACCAAAACTAAATCAGTAACCAATATAAATACTTAGATCCTAAATATTAAGAAATTTGGTAATGTATTTAAAAATAATCCTTAGATCAAACAAGAAATCCCAAGGTAAATTAGAAAGCATATAGAATAGAAGGATGAAAAATAAAATATGTGAGATGTAAGGAAAATCAGGTCTTTGAGAGAAATAATGATGCTTTGAATTCTTCTGTGAGAAAAAAGGAACTAATGAAATTGGCATCAGAAGAGGTCAGCCATTGATTTAAAACGGTAGTTCCTAAAGTCAGCTCGACCCAGGACTCCTAAGAAATGTAAGCCCATAAAGCAATTCATCATACAAAAGAAGAAATCAGAACAATACTGAGAGATGGGTAGACATAAAAATCATATAAAAAAGCAAGAAAATAAATCACCCAGACAACACAACAACAGACATCAACAACACCGTAGTGAAAGAAATGTCAGAAAAGGAATTTAGAAAATTCACACTTAAACTGTCCTATGAGCTAAAAGATGATGTAGGGAAGCAATTCAAAGATGAAATATAGGAAGGAAAAGATAACTTCAATAAAGAGTTAGAGAATCTGAAAAGAATCAAATGTAAACCCTTGAATGAATCAATAAACCAAATTAAAACTTCAATGGAAAGCATCATCAATAGGTGAAATCAATTTGAAGAAATATTTTCAGGCACCCCAAAAAAGTATATACTCTTGAAAATAAAGCAGACCATTAAAAAAAAAAAGATGTTAAGAGTTCACAACCAGAATATTCAAGAAATCTGGGATATCATCAAAAGACCAAATTTAAGAGTCATTAAGGTGCAGGAAGGTTTAGAGGCCCAAACTAATGAACTGCACAATCTTTTTAATGAAACAGCATCAGAAACTTTTCCAAATCTTAAGAATGAAATGCAAACTCAAATTCACAAGGCATATAGAACTCCAAACATACAATATCTCAACAGACCCTCTCCAAGTCACATTATTTTGAAAATGCCTAACATACAGAACAAGGATAAAATCTTCAAAGTTGTAGGATAGCAGTGACAAATCACATTTAGGGTAAAAATCATTTTGTGTCACAACTGACTTCCCAATCCAGTCACTAAAAGCAAGGAAGGTTTAGAATAATATGTACAAAGCCCTGCAAGAGAATGAATGACAACCAAGAATACTGTACATAGTGAAACTAAGCTGCAAATTTGAGGATGAAATAAAAACCTTCCATGATAAACAAAAGCTAAAAGAATTCATAACTAGGAGCTTATACTACAAAACATACTCAACAAAATATTCCATGAAGAAATGATGAACAGAAATGAAAATCAACATAGCAAGACATTACACTAGAAGAATAATCATTCAAAAGAGAATCAACACTGATTTAAAATCTAGAAATAAATCAAAATGGTAGGAAATAAAAATCATCTCTCAATAATATCATTGAATGTAAGTGGTCTAAACTCTTCAATCATAATATATTGATTGGTAGATTGGATTAAAAAACAACGTCCAACAATATGTTTTCAGCAAGAGACACATCTCATAGGTAAAGACATCCATAGGCTGAAGGTGATGGGATGGGGAAAATCATATCATGAATGTAATTCTCATAAACAAACATGTTACACTTCTCATATCAGATAAGTGGACTTCAAGCCAAAATTAATCAGAAGACACAAAGAAAGTCATCTCATTCTACTCAAGGAAATCATAAAGCAACAGGATATAACAATCATAAATATAGATACCCCGAACAACAGAGCATTGATACACATAAAACAAACCCTCCAGAATTTCAAGAACTAAATTGACCACAAGAAGTGGTCATATCTATTTCATCACTGAATAGATCATCAAAACAAAAACTAAGTAAAAACACTATAAAATTAAACCATACTACTAGTAGTTTAGACCTGACAGGCATTTTTAGACTATTTCATCCATCAACATTTGAATACACTTTCTTCTCAGCAGCACATGGACAATTCTCTAAAACAGATCATATTCTAGCGCACAAAGCAAATCTTAGCAAGTACCAAAAAAAATGGAGATAATGCCTTGTATTCTATCAGATCATAATGGAATGAAACTTGAAATTAATAATATGATAAAAGATAGAAAACACTAACACCTGGAGATTAAATAAAACACTATTGAATACTGAATGGATAACAGAAGAAATCAGGGGACAAATTAAGAAATACCTGGATATAAATGAGAACAGTGATATATCAAAATTTGTGGGATAGAATGAAGGCAATTATAAAAGGGATGTTCATAGCATTAAGCTCATTAAGAAAATAAAAACTGATGAAATCAATAACCTAACTCTTTGTCTCAAGACCCTAGAAAAAGAACAAAACAAAGTCAAAATCAGTAGAAGACAGGAAATAATTAAAATGAGATCTGAAATCAATGAAACTGAAATCAAGAAAACAATATAAAAAAATCAATGAAACAAAGTTAGTTTTTTGAATGGCTAAACAAAATTGATAAACGCTTTGCCATACTAACAAAAACAAAGAGAAAAATCATATTATTAAAATATGGATGAAGAAG